>PVHY01007636.1:0-66222 GCA_004024945.1 Uropsilus gracilis | reverse complement strand
TACAAAAAGAGATAGAAGAAGATGTAAGAAAATGGAAAGACATTCCCTGTTCATGGATTGGAAGAATTAATATTATCAAAATGACCATCTTACCTAAGGCAATATATAGATTCAATGCAATCCCAATAAAAATCCCAATGACATTTTTTAAAGAGATAGAACAAAAATTACTGAAATTCATATGGAATAACAAAAGACCTCCGAATACCCAAAAACCACCTGACCAGAAAAAAAGAGAATGGAGGTATTACAATTCCAAACTTTAAATTAACTACAAAGCCATAATAATCAAAACAGCATGGTATTGGTAAAAAAAAGTCAGATCAATGGAACAGAATTGATTTCCCTGAAATAAAAGCACACATATATAGTCAACTAATCTTCGATAAAGATGTGAAAAACTTACCTTGGAACAAGGATAGCCTCTTCAATAAATGGTGCTGGAAAAATTGGACTAAGACACGCAAAAAAAATGGACCAAGAAATCTCCCTTACTACATGTACAAAAATAAACTCAAAATGGATAAGAGACTTAGAGGTCAGACCTGAAACCATAGCATACATTGAGGAAAACTTGGGCAAAACTCTCCATGAACTACAGTTCAGAAATCATTTTCTGGAAACATCTACAGATGGCAAAAAAATGAAGGAAAACATAAACAGATGGGACTACATCAAACTAAAAAGCTTCTACACAGCAAAAGAGACAACAGAAAAAAACTAAAAGATGCCCAACCGAATGGGAAAAAATCTTTGCCCTCCACATGAGTGGCAAGGGTTTAAATAACGAAGATCCACAAGGCACTAACACAACTAAACAAAAGCAAAACAAAAAGCCCAATCAAAAAATGGGGAGAAGAACTAAAAAGACACTTTTCCAAAGAGGAAATACAAATGACCAACAGGCACATGAAAAACTGCTCACCTTCGCTAGTAATAAGAGAAATGCAAATCAAAACAACAATGAGATACCACCTTACACCAGTAAGAATGGCCCACATCCAAAGAACAGACAGCAAGAATTGCTGGTGAGGCTATGGAGAGAAAGGAACACTACTCCACTGTTGGTGGGAATGTAAACTAGTCCAACCACTATGGAAAGCTGTATGAAGGACCTTCAAGTTAATGAAAATAGAATTACTATTTGACCCAGCAATTTCTCTCTTGGGAATCTACCCAAAAGAGTCCTATATGTGGGTACAAAGGGACACCTGTGCTCGGATGTTTACTGCAGCACAATTTATAATTGCAAGGACATGGAAGCAACCTAAATGCCCCAAAACAGATGACTGGATGAAAAAAATTTGGTACATATACACAATGGAATATTACTCATCAATTAAAAATGACAAATTTGACGACTTTATAATAACATGGATGTACTTAGAAGGAATCATATTAGCAGAAATAAGTCAAGAAGAAAAAGACAGAAACCAAATGACTTCATTAACATATGGGATACAGTGAAAAAATAAACAAAAGACTTGGGGAAAAGACAAAACAAGCTAAGCACCAAACTGAAGAGCACAACTTTGAGCAGGAGGCAAAGGGGTGGGGGATGGAGGGGAGGGGGGTAGACCCTGGGGATTACAATGTTGTGAAATTTATATATAAATAAAATAAAAAAGAACTGAAGTCACAAAATATGTAAAAGAAAATATAGGTAAAACACTTTCTGAGATATACTCCATTGATATCTTTGGGCACTTAACTAAGGGCAAGAGGAAAAAAAACAGCAAAAAAAAATTAGAAAGAGGGACTATTGTCAAACAGGGGGAAAAACCTTCTTCATAGCAAAAGAAACATCAATATAACAAAAACATACCAACTAAATGTGAGAAAATGTCAGCACATCATAATATAAAATGATAATATTTAAAATACAAAAAATACATACACCTCAACAATAAGAAAACAAATGAGTCAATGTAAAAAAGATCAGAAAAGCTGACATTATTTCATTAAAAAAGTTTACAAATGGCTAATAGACACATAAAAAATGTTTATCATCATTAATCAGAGAAATGCAAATCACCTATAGGAATGGTCATGTAAAAAGATCAGAAACAATGTATTCACAGTTGTGTGAAGAAAAAGAAAACCTGTGATGATACTTGTAGAAATATAAACTATTCCAGATTCTATGGAATAGTTTGGAATAGTATGGAATTATAGGGTGCCTTATCAAAACAAAGACAAGAAACAGATCTATCGTATTATCCATAGCACTTCCAGGTATCTACCTAAAGACCACACAACACCTGATCATAGGGATATATTCATTGCTATGTTCATGGCAGTACTACTTAGAATGACTGAACCATGGAAACCACCATGTGCCTAAAGACAGAAGAATGGACAAAGAAGATGTAGTACATATACAGAGTGGAATACTACTCAGTTGTAAAAGATGATGAAATCTTACCATTTGTAAATTATACTACTATACTGGTAATCTACCTAGAGGACATGAAAACATTAATTCAAAAGGACACCTGTATGCGCATTTTCATTGCAGCTCTGTTTACAATTGCCAAGATTTGGAAACTAACTAAATGTCCCAAAACATATGATTGGCTAAAAAAAATGTGGTACATATACACGATGGAATACTACACATCCATCAAGGAGGACAAATACATGTCATTTGCAGCAACCTGGATGGAACTAGAAAGACTCATATTAGCAGAAATAATTCAAAAAGGAAAAGAGAAGTACAGGATGGTCTCACTTATATGATGGATATAGGGAAAAACAAACAAACAAGAAAAAATGAAAACAACCAATGGGACTGAACCATGGAGTGAGAGAGGAGGAGGGAGAAGAAGGTGGGGAAGGTGAAGAGCACAAAAGATCAGGATAGTTAACAAATGTTAGTGAAGTGGGAAAGCCCCGGGGTACACAATAATGGACTAATGTAATATAAATATAAATATACATATATATGCAAAAACAAACAAACAAACAAGCAAACAAAAACATTTACCAGATACTGGAAGAGAACAACGGGACAAACAACCAACAGCTGAACATCAACTTAACCAACCAACAAATCGCAGAAAAATGGAAGATGGAGTGACTGGAGGGGGGATACGGAGGGGAGATACGGAGAGAGGAAGAGGGATCAATTAATACGCAAATGTGACAAATCAATAAAATGAATTTTTCAAAAAAAATAAATAAAAAATAAAATGGGGAAAAAAAGAAGTAGCATTTCGCATACACAAGAAAATGTTACCTGTATGCTCATTATACAATTATTTGTAATAATGAACATTATACATCATAAATGTCCATAACTAGGGAATAGAAAAATTAATTTTAGTAAATACTATTTTCAATGAAAAAATTATATAGCAATGAAATAAATGAATTAAAGTTACATCTATCAACATATAAGATTATTAAAATACAGTAAAGAAAAAATTGCCAAATGCATATGAATAATATGTATATAAAGGTTACATATAACTAGAATATAATCTTTAAGAATATACACAGATGCATTTAAAAGCACATAAATATGAATGGGAGAAATGCACACCTGACTTTTGAATAATAATTCAAATTTTAGAAGAAGGTAGTATCAACTGTGAAGATGCAATATTTTCTTTTGAAAGAGAATGAACCTGAAATGTGGGAAGGTGTTAATTGACTTTTTTTCCTTGGTGAATAAACTTATGCTTTTTAAAGTTTTCACCATTTATTTCTCACACCTGAAATAGCAAAAAAAAAGAAAAAAGTTATTTAAACAAGAATCTGTGATCTCTGAAATCATGTTCCCTGTATACAAAATTAAAATTATATCTTAGAAATCATCTTGTGTAAGACTTAACAGAAATTATCTACTATGTAAATATAATCATGAAAAAGCAGTTATTTAGTCTTTGAAATGTAGTGAAATGGGTAATTGAAAGATACTTCTCTGAAGACATTCACAACTGATCTCCCGGAGTTGTTCAGAACAGTCTTCCTCAACACTGTCACTTTGGCATGTAGATTATTTTCAATTGAAGCTGAAATCAATTGAGAGCCTTTAAACTCACAAGAAACTTTTGCCAGTCACTTAACTATTTGAAATGAAAATGGGTGTCTTATCCAGGGTTATGGTTACTTCAACTTCTCTGTCAGAAAACCTCTCTATAAAGGAGGTAAACATAATTACAAAGTGCCTGGTCATTGTCAACGGGTCACTCTACACATCATGTGACTTCCCATGCTAATTCCTTAAAACTACTAGCACAGGATATATACTATCATTTTGCTTCATTGTCTTTAGAATCTATATATCCTTGTAGATTCTCTACACCTATGTAATTAAACTTGCTTCCTCTCTCACCCCACTGAACGGATGTTCATTTGATTGCATGCCTAGCCCAAGAAAATTCAAAGGATTAGGGGGGAATTTTCTTTCCTCTTTGTCAATACTAATAATTTATCCTCACCACTGTGGATATAAAAGTAACTTCTAGGGGAGGAAGGAGGAGGACTGGGGAAAACTTAAAAAATAAAAATAACTTCTATAATTATTCTTCCTACTGAAAAGAAAAACAATACATTAGGATCGTCAGGTACAAAAGAGAGCAATAGGATTTAATGAAAGGCAAATATCTAGTATATATGAACACGTATCACATGTATTTAATGTGTGATATATATTTTTGAAGTAGTATATGAGGAAAAATGCAGCTTGCTGTAATATTATTTTGTGATTTCTAATTTCTTTCATCATTCAACTCAATATATAGTGATAGTCTTCATTTTAAAAAGTAGAATGTGTACCTGATAAACTGCTTAACAGGGCTGCATGATTAATTTACATATATTTAAGTGAAAAGTAAGCATCTCACCATGGTTTTTATATGCTTGAAAATTTTGATTTACATTATAAAAATTTTACATATGACAACAAAAAATATTATCTAATTATAGATACCATTTCTCTATTTTTTTATTTCTGTAGTTCAATAACTCATAAGTTCATTATTTCAAATGGAGATATTCTGAGACAATGATGTAGAAGTTGCGAGGCAAATATATTTTCAATATAGCTTTCTATAAACTTGGAAGCTAATGGAATATGATGAAATAATTTATTTGACATTAGCAAGAACATTGTGAACAGATAACATATGTTTTTTCCTGAAATACTGCAACAGTTCCATAGCTTTCCCAAAGACCTAGTGATATTGAATATCAGTTCATGTACCTATTTGCTATACATATTCTTTCTTTCTTGAATTGCTCAAAATATCTGCCATGTTTTATTGGGTTGTTTTCTTTCTTTTTAGTTTTAAATATCCCTTAATTAAAAATTTTAATACTCATTATCTTCTATTGTGTTGTCCTAATTTTCCTTTGTTCCTAAAATCCAATATGAAATCTAAGGATTTTTTAAACCTGTAAAAGTTCTCAAACATAAAATTAATAAAGGACTGGGATGGAAAGCTATGTCTTGACCTAATTTGGCTATGAGTGGTTTTCAAATATGCTGGAAACGCAGAATGTCTATGACATTTTTGAAGCTTGTGAAAAAAAAAAAAAAGTCAAATGACTGTGACAAACTCTATATGGCCTGTAATGTCTAAAATGTCCAAAATACTCTCTTGCCCTTTGTAAAAACAAATTTGCCAGCATCTGATTCATGATATTGTATTATAGATTTTATTTACATTATAGTTGAGCTTTGACAGATGAATTTTCAGTATCTTGACAACTTTATTATTTATATTTTTAGTAATAGATGTGTTCTTCCACTTTTTCTTTTTAAATGTTTTATATTTGCCTGGACCACAAGTAGCAGGTTTATTTAGTTAGAGGTGGTAGCTTTGAGTGGGATATTGAAAAAACATTTACTTCAAAAGTGAAAGAAATGTTTCTAAGTAATTTTCTGACTATGGACAAAAACTTACCCATGCCTCTTTAAGCCACAAAAAGCTAGCATAATCGCAATTTAGATAAGCAGTTAAGGACAGATATGGTACCCTCCAGGATTCCAGAGCCCCATCATATACCTGAAATTTTAAAGTTAAATGGAATGTTTTTTTTTAAAAAGCAAGCAAAGTTTCACTATGATATCATAAGTCAGATGACCCAAAAGGCACAAAAAGAATTTTTAATGCATATTACCACTTATTGAAAAGAATTCAGTTGACTTTCTAGAAGACTGCAAGCCCCCAATACTCAGTCAATAAAAAAGTGGGAAGGGACTTTGTGTACTGCAGTATAATGACCAAATAAAACTCTGCTTTCTCCTGCTAGTCTTAGAGTCTTAGACTGGCATACTTCCTACCCACTGTTCAGTAAGTGAAGACTCACTTCTTACCTGTGTGTCCACCCTCTTTGCATTCAGATACATGCTTATTCTTCACAAGTGAATTGCTATCTTACAAAAATACCCACTTTTGTTTTGAGAATGTGAAGTTTATTTAATTAATAACACTCAGAGGAGGAAGCATGGCTTTTTATTTTTAATTCTCTTTTTCTTTCTGTGGAACTTGAATATATACCACGTTGCACCTTCTCTTTCAGCACCAAATGCCCCTGGCTTTGGTGATACTAAAAGAAAAGTATCTTCACAAGACTGAGACTTTTTGCTCCATATACGTTCAAACCTCAGCCCTTGATTACCTAGGAACTAAAGTTCTGATCATCCAAGGCTCTAGTCTCAATATTTTCTACTCAAGGCTGGACTACCTCTTCCTAGATGCCATTTTCTCTTTTTAAATCCTGTATTGTATTTTCATCTCCATATTTCTTCATGTGATTTTGATACAGTTCAGGAAGGCAGAAATGGTTGTGAATATTTTGGAACATTTTTTTGTTTTCTTAACACAGCCATTTGTCCACAGTACCTTTTCTTTCCTTGTTACACTATGGTTAAGAGTCAGGGTTAGGTTTTTTGCTGTATTTGTTGAACTGTTCATAGTTTGGGGAAGATACTTAGAATTGGAATTAAGTGGCTATATTAACATGCATGAAACTGGAATATGTTTATTTATTTAAATTACCATTTTTGTATGTGAAATCTAAATGGTGCTCTTTTATGCCACTTCTATTTCTTTGATAGCAGATAAATATAAATAAATGTGTGTATATACAAATAATTTTTATTTTTTTAATTTAATTTAAAATTTATTTATATATAAATTTCACAACATTGTAATTCCAGGGGTTTACCCCAGCCCACCCTCCCTTCCCTTCCTCCCCCTTTTCCCTCCTGCTCAAAGTTGTGCACTTCAGTTTGGTGCTTAGCTTGTTTTGACTTTTCCTCAAGTCTTTTGTTTATTTTTTCACTATATCCCATATATTAGTGAAACCATTTGGTTTCTGTCTTTTTCTTTATGACTTGTTTCTGCTAAGATGATTTCTTATAAGTACATCCATGCTGTTATAAATTCATCAAATTTGTCATTTTTAATTGATGAGTAATATTCTATTGTGTATATATACCACATTTTTTTTTTATCCAGTCATCTGTTTTGGGGCATTTAGGTTGCTTCCATGTCCTTGCAATTATAAATTGTGCTGCAGTAAACATCCGAGCACAGATGTCTTTTTGTACCCCCATATAGGTCTCTTTTGGGTAGATTCCCAAGAGAGCAATTGTTGGGTCAAATGGTAGTTCCATTTTCATTAACTTGAGGGTCCTCCATACAGCTTTCCATAGTGGTTGGACTAGTTTACATTTCCACCAGCAGTGTAGTAGTGTTCCTTTCTCTCCACATCCTTACAAATAAGTTTTAAAACACTGACTTTTTTTGACAAAAATCTAGGCTCTTTATTATTTGAAAAATGTGTTTTTTATCCATCTGAAAAAAGATACACTGTTCAATGCTTTATACATTCTCACATTAATCTGAATGCTAACTGGCTTTCTGACTCCCTCTGCAAACTTGATAGTTGACTTCAGAGATTGTTGAAATGTGTGTTCTGTTTTACAAATACCTCCCAGCAATACTAAGCATTTTAGTTTTTTTTCCACTCCTTATTAGTTGACAGTGATCAATACCTTCACTTTACTTGTACCAATTGTAAGTGGAATTTCTTGTCATTCACAATTGAATACCTTCCTCAATTCAATCATGTATGTTGGTTTTACTTGAAAAGTTATATAAAATGCTTCAATCTTCAGTTTTAGTGTTGCAAATTCAAATTTCACAGAATCATCTCTTTTCAAAAAGTTAGATTTTTAGCCACTACCTTTCAAAAACAGTAAGATGTTTTCTAAATTTAAGTGTTTTCAGACACCTAATCAGTAAAACAGATGACACTGGCATTTTCTAATGTGTTCTAATAAAATGAATAAAGAAGTTACATAAGAGATTTTTATCCATTCACCATAAATTCTACCACAAAAGCTATGTATTTGGGGGTTGGGGGATCATATATGATTGTAAGTTGCAATTTGTTGGATGTGATTACATATTTTAAAATTAGTTTAACAATTTTTAATTAATTTTAATTATTTTAATACTTGACATGAAGGGATATATGTGTGTATGTGTATGTATATGAATGATGCAGTTATACTGATTTCATGCACAGAGATGGGTATGAGTATGGAATATGTTTAAATAAAGTAGCTATAATTTCATCATTGTTGCTTTTTTTCTCAATATGGTTTTGAGCATCCTAACACTAGATGGTGAATTACTTGGAACAGCAGTTTAGAAAAGAAAATGTCAACACTGATATTCACAGTATACCAAGTATTATGATAGATGTTTCACGTTGCTACTTGAATTTATATCTTAAAATCACTCAAAAAATTGAAGAAATTGGGTAATATCTTTAAGTTCACATAATTTATACTATTTTGTATTAACTTCTTGTCAAAATTCTTACTTTCATCCCTTCCATGCCCCTTACTAATAGTAGAGCATGCTTCTTAATTACATTCATATCACATTTGACCAAATGTGTTTATATAATGAAGCATGAGGATAAGGAAAAAATAATACTTATGATGTTTGAATTCTTAGAAGTTTTTTATGTAAACCTTCACTCAATTTGCAGAATTTACATAAAATAAATTATAGCACACCCACAATGGGCATGTAGCATTAAACTTGAAATAGGCTACTCTTTCTATACACCACTAAGAGTTCTAAATACTGAAATATAACAGACTATTTTGATTTATATTAGTTAATAAATTCTGATGCGAACATGAAAATGTTTAGATCTTATGGTAAGAGGAATAAAACAAATATCTTGGTCTCAAAGTTATGGAATGTCATTAGCACTACTTGGTCACAAAAAAAAAATGCAGGAAATTTTAGGAAATTCATATTGGTGAAAACAGTCAATAGTTATTAAAGGAGAAAACAGCAATTTCATTTAATTTACACAAAAGCCCCCTCCAAGTTCTAATTTCCTCTTGTCCATATCCAGAACATACAATAATTCATTTCCTATGTTTATTTAAAAAATAAGCACACATTATTTTTTCTATTTCTTTATCAATAATATGCTGTGCATACTATATTGATATGTTATATAAATAATAAAGCATATAGACATAAGAGATAAAATCATCAGACCATACTGTTCATTTATAGTCTTAAGTTAAGACTCTTGATGACTATGCTTTGCTATAACTTATAAAGTCTGGTTATATACTTAGGAATCATGATTTTGTTGCAAGAAACAGAAACAATGTCTGGATTAATATATACAACTAGAAGAATATTAGGGCTTTAAGGAAATCGAAGGAGGACAAGTTTAGACACTTGGACAAATTTAAGGCTGTTCTAGAGAAACAAGATTGTGGATCTATAAATATATCAGTTTGTAACTGTCTGCCCCATAATAACAAAAAATAGGGGCTTTTAGTTTTCAGTACTGGATGGTTTCACTTAATTGTGGAAGAACAGAGGGAAGAAAAGTCAAATTCCAATAATAGTGAATTGAGATTTTTCTATGAGCCCAAATTTTGCAACAATTGGGTTTGCTATGCTTAGCATAGCTCAAAGTTTTCATTCAAATTAGCACATTGAATGTTATTCTGATAAAATTCATTCACTTAATCTATTTCAATCAGTACAGAAATGCTAACCATGTATATGTTCATCACAGAATAAATAGGAAAGAAACAACCAAACCCTGAAAAATCAAACTTCTATCTCAATCTTTGTGTATTCAGTATTATTTAGCATTCCACTTCATTTTGTTTCTTAAATCAGGAAATAAATATTAGGAGAGTATTTACAAAAACATTTTCATAATGCTAGTAATATGATTACCTGAGAAAATTCATGGGACGATCAGGCTTAGTCTGGATATAAAGATAAATTCCATTAATCTATTTGCTCATAGGATAGATTTAATATAGCATATATAAGATGTAGAGGGAAAACTGACAAAGACTTTTTTTTCACTTGTAAATTTTATTGCCTTTCCCCAAAGATCACCATCACTATTTCTGTGTTATTAAAATCGTTAATCTAGGAATACCTGAAATGACCCTAAGAATAGATGTGTTAGTGTAATGATTTGCTCAGCTGAATGATCATGTCAAACAGATTGGTGAACTACAGGAAACATCTATACTTTCAATGTGATACTCTGACTTGACAGTTTGGGGCCACCAGACAATCAATTTGCTGTGAGAGAAAAAAAAAAAAACAAACAGGTCATCTTCACAGCCATTGTCAAAGTAGCTAATAGTATAAAATGGAATGGTTTACAGAATAAAATATTCTCACCCAAGGAGATCTGTAAAAAATAAGATATGCTTCCTAAAAAGACCTTGAGTAGAGTACAATTTCATTGGAACACAGTGAAAATTTTTAGAAACATTTTGCTAGAATTCTGTCTACTATATGGTTCAGACTCAGAAACACAAAAAACTGTAATATAATTATGAAACAAATAGGATTTTTCCCTCTTGATACTTAAGAGTGCTACATGAAATGAAATGAAAAACCGATGGTGTGTTATTACAAGAGCAAGAATTTTATTTACACTGGAAGCTTCTCTGACACAAAAATCATTCCTTACTTTCTTAACTTATGCTAAAGCTGGGTTGTGATGATAAATGGTATGGCACTGAATTTGCAATAGAGATTAGCATTAAAAGATTATAAAGAGAAGGTATGCATACCACTTTTAACAAAACTTTCATTCCCAATTAATTAACTGATAGGGAACAGTGTTTACCCTTTCAGTAAAACAGTTGAATAAAGTATTACTTTGTTCAATAAAATTCTACCAGCTTTACACTGTTGCATTTCTTATAAGACAGAGTACAACTAAAATTCAGGCATACACATCAGAAATTTTTATACCTCAAAAGCCTATAGTTTAGTATTTTCATTATATTTTATTATTTAGTATATTGCTTAACTAGCTCATTTTAGAAGGAGTAGCTTCTTTTCAAGATAATTAATAACCACATATTCATATTTTCACTTATCACTCTAAAATATTCAACACGGAAACTTAGGCCCCTCAGTAACTCCTCAAAACTATTGTAATGGACAAACACATTTGAAACATTAAAGTAACTCTTTCAAACCTATAGGTTCTGAAATACATCACTTTGATAACACTATAAAGTATCTGAAATAAGCAAGTCTTGAAAAATATTAAAAGTAACTTATATTGACCTTCACTATTTATTGTTTTGCATAAAATGAATTTCAGGCTCAGACAGAAGATGTTATTTGTTAAGAGTTATATTTCTAATTATAGGCAACATGCAATGAAAGTTTAAGAGATATCCATTGTAGTAAGCCTTTAAAGAACTGGATCATTCCATTTAATCATATCAACAAAGTTATGCAGTAGATATTATTAATATCCTTATTTACATATGCATCTTAGCGAAAACAAGAAACTAAGTTATATAAGACTCTAGTAGTTGGAAATGTAGTTGTTGATTTCTGCAACTTCGCAATGTGTATCATTTTAATGAATGATTAGTGTTCTTCATAAAGAGATGGTAAAACTAAAGTCATAGATCTACAGAGGATTTATAATTCATTTTAGAACACTGTGAAATGCAAAGCTTTGATGTAATACAGTTTATAAAATAAATGTGGGGTTCCATTATAAAAGCTAAGAATATCTAAGAACTTTTGAATCATGATCTGAGAATCTGTCTAGTTTCTTATCCACAATGTCTTTTAAAACATACTTTTATTAATAGTTCTTGTTTTAGTTTTGGGATTACATTTTTGCTATTCCATGTGTGCATGTTCCACTCTCCCTTTACCCAGTTGTCCTTACCAGTACCACCTCTGCAACCCTAGCCCATCCCTTCTTTCTCCTCCCCTGTTGTATAGTGAAACCATTAAATTCTTTCAGTGTGCTTCTTCAAGATTTATTCCTACTGTATTTTGCCTGTGTATGTTTTTGGTTGATGCAATTTCTTTGCAAATTAATGGAGATTTCTTAAGTAAATAAAAATAGAAATTCTTTAGAAACTAGCAATATCTTTATTAAGTTTTTGTTTTAAAAATATGAAAACTCCAATACAAAAAATATTCATGTCTGTCTATGTTCATAACATCAGTATCTACAATGTCAAGTCATGAAACAAATGAAACTGAATCACTTCAGCAGACAAATGGATAAAGAAAATGTGAAATATATACTTAATGGAATAGCACAGCTGTTTAAAATATGAAAAGTGGTTTGGTATAAAAGAGGTAGATACTTCAATAATTGTCACATAGCATGTTGAAATTTGATCTGTTGAACATGAAATGCTGGACAACTGGATTATTTTAAATTTAAAATGAAATGTCACTTGTGAAAAAAATATGAATACTATTTATTCTCAATAACTTTCTTGGTATTTAAGGGATCAAGGAAGGATTACATCTAAACTTACACCAAAGTGGTAGTAATGCATTCTCTTTCAAAGTGTATGGGCAGCAAAGTCTTTGATCCTTTATGAAAGCCTTTGGACATTGTTAACTCTAACTTAAGAAGAAAATGAGCCATATATCTTTCCTATTAAGATTAGGAACATCTCAATCAATTTTTTTTTACAAATAATTTCTTTTTATTTGTCTGCAGAGATGTAGTGTGTAACAGGACAATATGTAATTATGTTCACAACAGCTCTTGGAATATGTATAATGAAATTTTAGATGATGAATTCAATGTTTCAGAGTTTAAATAGCAGGTATCTTAGTGACAGAAAAATGGGGATTCGTATAATAGATGATATTTTTAGAGATGCAAAAGTATGTTAGTATATAACTCAATGAAGGTGATTTTTTTTTATATTAGTATATGATTTAGTGAACAGTAGCCCACTTTTTAAACATGACAAATAATTTCAAAGTTCTAGATGACTATCACACACAAGTGTATTTGGGAAAATTTTGTGAAAGTAGAAACCAACATCCATCATCATTTATTAGGAAAATGCAACCAAAACCATAATGAGATACCATCTGTAACATAACCAGGTGCTGGGTATATATGATATTGAAGGAAAAAGCCTAATTTACCCTACACCATCTCTCATACAATTAAGAAAAAAAGATCAACAAAGATAAATTTTAAAAGTTGAGTAAAGTATACTTAGCACAAATCATGTTTATGTGATCCTACATTACATACTATTAAATGTTCCGGTAACCACAAAATAAAAAAATCAAACAAAAAGAAAATCTAGTTGGTGGCTGCAAAAGTCAAGAGTGATAGGAAAGGATTAACTATAAATTAATATTTTGCTTTTCACATTGGGAATAGCCAACATCTTGCATGTGATAACTGCTACACATCATCACATATTTATTATTTACTACAAAGAGTGAATGTAGGGTAAATGAGTTAATCAGATCTTTTTGAGTCTTTAACCTATGTGACAATCACCTGCAGCTTACACAAGGGGGCTCTTGGGAGCACTGGGCACGTGCACCCATAATTGTAGTCATCTGAACCCAAAGCGTATGGGCACATGTATGTTAAACTGAGAACAGCTGCGTCTAGATGCAGGGATAGAAACAGTAACAGTAGTTGCACTAGGACTGCACTAGTCCTCACACCTCATTTCTAGAAATGAATTATTTAGAAATTTAGTTATATTAGTACATCAGCTGTGTGGGGCCTACAAATTCTGTAGACACTTATGGATCCACTCTTATACACACTCCACGCACGTGACATATCATTTGTTCATTTATTCTGTCAAAATCTATCAGATATGAAGAATTACATTTGCTGAGATTAGTAGAGTTAGATATTCAAGGTATGAATTTTAGATTTTTGATAACTTAAAACTGAGAAATATACTACATTCCATACTTTCCAACTAGAATTGATACAGGTGACCCTCACAATATGGCTAGAACATAAACCAACTCAGATGATGGCGAAAAAGAACCCCATCCCTATTATTATAAAGTTTTTAACCTAGTAATCTTTATTTCAAGTTTCCTCTATGAAAAATTCAAGTAATAGGAATAGGTGATGTCTAAAGTTTCTTCATTCTTTCAATTGTTTTAATATTAGCAGAAAATTTCCTTAAAACATCACTCTCCGTAACAAAAAGTAGAAAAGACTTGTCTCAGAAATGACACAATAATATGTTTGATAAAGTCTTACATTTATATGTATTTCTGGACATATACATGGAATCTCTTGAGAAGAGAGATTTACCATTACTTACAGCAATAAGCATATCATTTCCCCACATGCTCATTTCCCTTTTTTGAGATAATGCATGAGATCTGGTGTCACCCTGTATGTATTATGTCTATATTTTAAATGAAAAAAAACTTGATGATTTTACAACTTTTCACCTCTAAAACCATCTCCTAAAAGGAATGCTTAAAGCAATGAAACATGTACCATTAATTTTTATGGAATAATTATAAGTATCCCCAGACCCCCAAAACTAACCTATCAACTCATACCAAATAACACCAACATATAGTAAAAGTGAGAATAAGTATACACCTGTATGAAGTAGAAATTATATATATTAAATAGTTTCATAGTTTTACTTACCAGAGTCTGGAACAGAATTTGGAAGGCGGTGGGCACAATGGAAAGGCTGAGAGGAGGTGAATAGATATATCAGACTGAGTAACAGGAGGTTGGCATGGTGAGAGGTAAATGAAATTGTGATAAGGAGAAAACAGATAAGGAGAAAACAGAGAGGGGTCTTCTATTAGCAACTGATCATCTATTGAATCCAGAAGGGCTGCCTCACCAACACACTTTCCCCTGTATCTGCCTGCCTCAAAGTCAAAAGCCCAGTTTAGTTATGTGATGTAGCCATCCTGGCAGTCCTGAAATGCGCTAGAATGTTTGCCTGTTTAGCCTCATGCATTTTCCTTCACAGGACTCTGTAGGCACTCAGAGCACGCAGCCAACCTGGCCTAAACCTGCCGGTCCCTTCAAAATAAAATCATGTTTTTTTGCAACCACTGAAGCACCGTGAATCCTTGTGAAAAATCTCACACAAGTACCGACTGGCTACTCCACTTTCTAATTGTTCCTTACCGCGGGTGTAGTTTGATTCGTAACCTCTCTTCTTGTAATTTCATCAGCGGCTGGTCTGTCAGTGCTTGGTTCCGGACTCCAAAACCTCTTCAACATTCTTTTTGTCAACATCCACTTGAAGCTGAGACATTTTGTGTAATTCCTGGAGAAGGAGCTAGAGTTGCAGCTCTCTAGCCCGAGGCATATGCTGTTGCTGTGAGAACTGATGCAAAACAGAGGTGGGCGCATTTTCACCTTTTGGCTTTTGTGGTAAAACACACAAACACGTTGATTTTCTTTCCGTTGGCGAAAGCAAGTACTAATGCAGGTCTTTCATAAAATGAAGGGATATGTTGGAATCTTTAAAAAATTTGTCAGGGGTCATATAAAGATTTGGAGAAATTTGAAATTTGATGAGTTTATTTAAAATGGGAATGCATAATTTAGAATTTGGAAAGAAATGTGAATTTGGGAAAGACATCCTTAAATATTTTTAGATGCTTTATAGACTTAACAAATAATTTTAGTTCTCACCTTCATTATAAGGAAAAGTGTGCTAGTCAAACTGTGATCATTTTAGTGACACAGGATTACTCCTTTTGTTATGTCTTTATTTGCCTCAAATAATAATCTGTATCTAACAGAAATTTGGTTAACTTTAGATATACTTACCCATTCTCTAAGAAGCTTTTGTTTTAATCACAAGAATTTACTACATTTCCCCCCCTGCAAAACAATGCAGGAAAATAATCTTGTTTAACATTTAAGAATTACAAACTTGCTAGTCAAAAATAACACTAGCAAGCAAATTTTAGTGAAACAAGGCTGACATCCAGTGACTATTAAGCTAATGAAAAATTTATAAATAATGAATAACAAAGGATATGAAAAATAGGATGATATTTAACCATCTGACCACAGTGAAATACTATCGTTATCTGACTAATCAACATATCTAAATCAAACAAGGGAACACCTAAGAAACTCAATATTTCTGTAGTATCTGGATGATCAATGGCTGCTATTTAATAAATACCCATAAAATAATTGATGCTGTATCCAGTTTTGATATGTTTACTTCTCATAACGAATGTAGATCCAAGATAATTCTTTTGAATACTTTCATAATGGCAAACCTATGGTGTTTATGCTCAGATGCCAATTTTAGCTAGTTTTATTGTTAAGTTTGTTGTATGAACACAAACAAAATTTCTATTTTTTCTGTGGTTAAACACATAAAACACTTAATTGCAACATTATACTCTTTGTCATTAATGCTTATTGTACACCTTTTGTATGCCAGGTTTTACAAAGGCATCCCCATAAAGGGGGACATTATGATTCAGTGACTGAAGATATTTAACACTGAGAGCTTGTGAACCCAGAGAAGAGGGAAAAAAAGATGACAAGCTTTAATGCATATGGCCCAGCTTGCACCTGGGAAAAAGATATGGGTTAGAGAAAACGAGAAGGCTGACAATGGCAGCCATTATCTTGATTTATATTTTTGTGTCCTCCTTTTGTTCCAGCTTTGCCTGGCCCATTTTGCCTCTTTACAGTAGTTTCCCACTAGAAGCAACTTTCAACATGTGGCAAAATATCAGGTCTTAGTGACCCTGCTTTTGGGAAACCCTGTTTGTTTGCTGCCAAATGGATGTTTCATTTAGACTATTCTTTCTTCTTTTCTCCTTTTATTCTGTGCTCACTGATTCTATTAAAGTCATTTCAAACTAGAATGATTTGGCGTTATGTGCACAAATGGCTGAACCCCTTTAGAACATGCAAGTTTCAGGGTTCCCATTATTTTGTCACATGCTAACAAATTAATTAACATAGTAGCCACAAAGTCTCTTAGCATTCATACTGGATGCCAGTTACAATGTCCTTGCCAGTTTCCCCATGCAATAAAATTTCTCTTTCCTTCCTTCCTTCCTTCCTTCCTTCCTTCCTTCCTTCCTTCCTTCCTTCCTTCCTTCCTTCCTTCCTTCCTTCCTTCCTTCCTTTCTTCTTTCCTTCCTCCCTTCCTTCCTTTCCTCCCTCCCTCCCTTCCTTCTTTCCTTCCTTCCCTCCCTTCCTCCCTTCCTCCATCCCTAGCTTCCTTCCTTCCTTTTTAGAAGTTGGGGTTTAACTATGTTGAATAAGGGAAAGACTAAGGTTAGCATACAGTTGCAAGGAGATAGGAAAGCCCAGGTGCAGGGAAAATACTGGCATGGTAACTCATTCAAGTTGCCCTTTGGCAGTAGCTTATTTGCCTTACTCCAAAGGAATTTTTTTACTGTGCATACTCCACTATCTTTTTTCCTGCTTTCAACAAGGCCACTGGTTCCCATCTCTACTGCATCTGAGGAAGCAGTCTCCCCCTAAAGGGTCACATAGAATTTTCTCAATATGCCCAGAGTTGGTCTCTTCTAATAAGTTTCACATTGGTACGGGGAATTAAAGGTCAATTTGGTAAGTCTAATACAAATATTTTAAAAATCCAGCAAAGGCCATAGTAATTAAGAGAAACTGTCCTTCTGTCATTCCTAATTGAAGACACAAACACTGATCTCCTTTTTATGGGCTAGAAATATGGAAGTTGGAGGGTATCATTCAGTATCTTACTCTGAGTGTTAAAAAATTGAAATTATCCTCTTCTTGTCATGTTAAGTCCACCCTGCTCTCTTGGTGGCCCAGATTCTTAAAAAATGACAATCCCTGGTTTACTTAATCATTTTCTAGAATTTACACTTAGAAAAATTCTCCACATATGTGCTGTTATTTGAAAAGCTAGAGGAAAAATATCTGTGTTCTATCTTTATTATGAGCTCAAAAAATTATTTTCTGGTATCCAATTTTTTGTGAATCCATGAAGATGATAATATTGATTTTTTCCTTAGTATTGTTATGATTAATTTTATAATCAATAGCTTTTCCACTATTGAATCATATCTATATGCCCATGTTATTCTATAACCTGAGAGTCAATGAAGTTCTTGCTGTGTCTTCATCAGATACCAATAGGTAGTGGTCCAGTGGCTGGGATACCACCGCTCCTGCAGTGAATTGGTGATTCCTGGCTGGGAAACGAACTGAAAACCTGAAATCACAGTGATAAGTCTCCTTGTCTATATTTTTACTACAAAATCATTGAAGAGACATTTCCTACCCCAAATATGCCTGTTTTGTATAAGGGTTATTTAAGCTGGTTATTTCTAAGGAGCAGCAGACATAGGAAACACTCTGAAAAGTGCGTATAAATTACCCTTTTGAAAGAGTTTTTAATATTTATAAAAGAAATCACAAAGGGTGTCTCAGCTTTTCTACCAGGGAGGGATTTAAAGGGGGGGGGTGTGTGGCACTGACCAAATTTCTAGGTTCTTATCAATGGAGAAAGCAAGATTTAAATCTGCCTAGAACCATATACTTATCTATTGTTCTTCCCTGTGACCCTTGTGTGATTGTCTCCTTTTCCTCAATATAGCTTTGTCTTTATCTAAAAAGCATATTTAAGGCAATGACCTCGATCATAGCTGGGATTATTCAGTTTTCCTGGTTCTCTCCCTTGTATATAGGAGGTGAACCTGTTATTATGTTTCCGTTTAGTTTTCTCTTGTTAAGCTGTCTCTATTACACAGGGGTTTTTCTTAGTCAAGACCTAAAATGGGTCAAGGGAAAATTATTTTTCCTCCATCGCAACACAGAAGAGTAGGTAAAGATTATGGTGTCTTTAAGTGTCGTAGTTTCTTAGAAGGCAGAACAGGACAGGGGTCAGCTTAATGCAGTCTAAAAGAACACTATTAACCTTACTATGTGCCAAGTCAAATTTTGTTTCTTGCTTAGGACATGTTTATAGTTTAAAGAGTAGTAAGAAAATCTCTTTGCTTCAGTAAAATGCTGTTTGTCTTGGCTAATGCATTATGAGGAACATGGTCAGCAAAGGTTATCAAAACAAGCTCTGCAGTGCTATGGTAATGAATTATACTATTGTTTTTACTTTCAATTCATTTTTTACATTGTAAAAATTGCAAAATGTCTACACCTTTACAATAGTGAATGTAAATTGTGGAATGCTTTACACATTGCCATTCTTTTCATGAGCTTCTCTCTGATAGTAATATTCATATATGTATGAGACTTAAGCACAACTCATTGTTTACAAAATCCAAGATCTAAGCTGTAATTTCTCTACAAATTCTGTATTTTTTCGACCTTGAGTTTGAAGTCATCATTTCTTTCCATAGTTTGGTTTTGCCTTACAGAAAAAAGGAAAGTAATCAAATTTGCAGTGAGTAGTACCAATTTGTATTAACTATGAAATAGCAGTAAAGAATTCTCCTAAACACAAATTATATTATTTAAATTTTTTTTATTTTTAATTTAAAATTTTAAATTAGGTATCTTATTATCTAGATATACAACTATCCATAATATTTCTTTAACTACTTTTCAGTATATGAAAAAAGAGATGTATGAACTTTTGTCTGACTTTAAAGTATTTAAGTTAGCATTGTAGAAAACATGGCAAAATCCTTTACCAATTGAAATTCCTTTACCAAATAAAAAAAAATTTAAGCAGTCATTTTCAGTTGTTTTGCCTGTATAATGTATTTAAAACTAATCATCACAAGTGCAGTTCTGAAAAAATTTTGAAATTAATACACTATTTACATAACTCATTCCAAAGAACAAAGGGACTTTTTATAGGTAAATTGGAAATAACTCCTTAGTCAATAGAACAAAGCATCCTTTCTTCTTTATGTCTATAATAAGAAAGTACATAAAGATTCATTCTATTCCATCATTATTCTTCTCTTCAGTAGAGTTGAAAAGAGTTCATGAAAATTAATGTTCACAGTGTTAAGTCTTGGTAATTAGAATAAGGAAGAATAGAAGACTAAGGTACCAACATAATTACCTTAACTTCAATCCATTGTTATTCCCAAGGTTTGACTATGACATTGACTGGTTCTCAACAACTTATGCTGTGCTTAGGGGTAACAGATATAAGGGTCAGGGCACCCTGGTTTGTTACGATGAATTATATGTGTCCGGCAGAGTGTGTAAGATGAGCAATTACTCAATAATTACTAATGA
Organism: Uropsilus gracilis; assembly: GCA_004024945.1. Classification (NCBI taxonomy): domain Eukaryota; kingdom Metazoa; phylum Chordata; class Mammalia; order Eulipotyphla; family Talpidae; genus Uropsilus; species Uropsilus gracilis. The sequence goes on along the minus strand of PVHY01007636.1, from coordinate 45,696 downwards.
TGAATAGATGATGCAAGTAAAACAATATGAAAAAGAAGAGTTTGTTACTTGATTTGAGAATTTTGTATGTTCTGAGTATTTCTTGGTTGCCTTATTTGGATAGATGCCTGGATTTCTAAACTATAATTATGACTTAATAAAGTATTTAGAACCCATGATTTCTACTCATTTCTTTTTTATAGCAAAAAAAAGTATATAGCTCTATTCAACTATGATCAATAGGATTATCTAATGTTTTTTCCAACAAAACAAGTAATTTTGTATATACCTAATGATACTACAAAAGATGATAGATAAATAATATTATGGATATAATTCACAATATTATTTATAATTTATTACATAGCTCATATATATGGGTACTATAGAAAATATCATTTTACATACATATTTTTGTGTTTTAATATACTCTAATAGCCAAATAAATTTTCATTACACATTAGTTTCACAGAACCTTTTACTTTCTTAGGTGTAATAATGGATTAGCTAGTTTTTATAGTACTCCCAGAGAACTACCAAATAAAGGCTGATTCTTTTTAATGTCTTGATAAGAGTTTTCAGATATATATAGCTTTCTCCCCCACCCTCTCTCTCTCTTGCTTGCTCTCCTCCTCTTTCCTTCTGTGCATATGTGTGTAAAATATATGTGTACATATACATTCATACATGTGTGTATTAAACATATATTGAATGCCTTCTGAAACTAAACTTAAAACTTTTTGAATATTACAAAATACTTCTCTTGTATGGACAATTGAAAATTTGGAAAAGGTCAATAATGAAGTAATGTTGAAGACTAATCTTTTGTGTTAACATGTTGCTAATTTTTTTCAAGAATATCTTAAATATTGGATTTAAAGTAAGTTTTAGAGTGAAAAGAAACTAAGTTTAGAATTAGATATGGCATTAAGAGAAATCCTTGCCTGTATAGCAACAAACATGGCCTTGAGTCTCAAGGTTAATTTGTGTATTAATTAATATTCTCATCCTGAGAAAGCAAAGGCATCATCCTGATTTAAAGTCACTTAGCAACCACTATACATAAAATCTATGCAATAGGCAAATACCTATTTATTTTCCTAAAAATTCAAATTTGGGCTGTTGGGATAATACTCATGTTATATGTTACTAATGAAAGAACTATTTGATTAAATACTGCCAGGTTAGTAAAGTGTAAACTATATTACCTATGTGCATATTTAAAATAATGTAATTTAAGATTTTAAACTATATAAACATATTTTGCTTTTAAGGTAACAGTAAAAACAAATCAAGATGGAAATTCTATAAAAATATAGATATTTGATGAACAATTATTCTTTGATAAAGTTTTGTTACTGTTCATTTATATGACTGAACACTACCTCTATAGATTCAGAATATATATCTGTTATCAAAAACAACCTGAGTAAGTAAATTTGAAATGTAGAACTCAGAAGTTAATGTGCTATAATGGAAAAAATGTAGAAATTAAGGGTTTTATAAGTCTAACATGATTGATGATTGCACAAATATATTTTAATAGCTATAATTTCTTTTATTTTTGGGCTTAAAGAACTTCCCAAGAGTGTCTCATTGTCAAATTTTAATGCCAAACACCTTATGAGATTTGTTGCCTCCCATTTACAGATGAAGACTCAAGAAATGCAGAAGGATATTAAAACTTTTCAGGAGCATGAAAATAGTAATTTCAGGATGCTGAATTTCATACCTACTAGTATAACCTACCTTATTTCAGCAGTTTTGCTATTAATATCATCTCGATTTGACTCATTAAGTGAACTGTTGCATACCTTTGAAATGGTTATAACAATTGTAGTTGGTTATCAAAATTAATTTTAGTTTGTATTTAAAAATTTCTGTAAAATATTACTCATGTGTATTTATAGATGTGTATGCATATTTGACATGAATATTTCAGTGTACTTACTTAAGTGATTATTTGTCTTATGTCAGACTACTTCTGGTTTTGTAATATATATTACAGAGTATTGAGGCTTTGTTGGAACATAAAATCACTCCCCCAACTACTTAACTCAAACACTAAACAATCTTAAATATTGTGTGCAAAGGAGTGACTGTGTTCCAAATAAAGCTTATTTTATAAAAACAGGTAACAAAAGTAATAAAGTTCACAAGCTAAATCAGGACTTGCCAAACCCTGACTTAGATAACATTATTGGTTTAGATAATAACTCAAATGACAAACATATACTATATTTCTAAAGACTCAAGCGAATAGAGGGTGATGCCTGAATTAATAAATAGATGAATGAAAGTTACTTTCACATTGCTTCTCCGTGCAGCTATTTTAAATTGTATATTAGACAACTGGAAGATGGAGATTTTATACACAATGTCAAGATCCACTTTGGAAAATGTGATTCCATGTAGAAGCAAATTTCTGGGGAAGTCTCTATTATATTTAACAGGCAGCTTGACTGCTGAGCAGATGCTACTAATGCAGAAGGTGCTGCATAAATTTCTCATTAAAACAGAAACATGGACTTTTTATGTGAAAGCAATTTAACTTTCTATGCCTATATCTGCAGTTTGTTTCCCAGTAAACAATAAGTGTGAAAAAGAGATCTAATATGTATTTTTATTGGTATAAATGAAAGACTAAAATGACACATTTCGGGAAACACAGGAAACAATATTGTATGCTTTTTACATGTAGCATATTGATGTATGATGAAATTAATAATTTTCATTTTTTCTGACCTTCAAAACATAGGAGTACTTTCACTTACACTATGTTACAAAGCCCTGGGCAATGACACTGTCAATTAAGTTCAAGGTCATTCCAAATTTTGGACATCTATATCTCAAATGCCCTTGCTTTCAATTTTATGAAAACCACACATAGAAAAATCACCTTCCTGCCATCTGAAGCAAATATCTCACATATGTACAAACATACAAGCACCACCAGTCACTGTAACAATGTGTACTTGTCCCCCAGCCTTGCTGGCTTCCTGTGCCACTTACAAGCAGTTAATTTCTCCTCTGTCTCCTTTCTAGCTATTGAATCTTGATGCTTCTCTTCCTAAATTCTCATGCTCTTTCTTCAGAACCCTAGTGCCTCCCTCCAATCACTTATTCTTCTCAATTGAAAAAATTCAAAAATCTGCTATATCTTATAGCAGATGGAATCTTTCTAGCTGTTGTTCAAAATTCTTTTTACCTTCTCTGCATCTAGGGACAATTGTCATCTTTTTCTTCCTGTGAAATATGGTATCCTCTGGTTCTGTTCTTACTAGTACTCTATGAATCTGTAATGTAGCTTTTTAACTATTTCAGGATGATGGGTACACACACAACATATTTACATATATATGTGATAGAAGATCCCTCCTTTAGGAGGCATTTCCATGACTCTTCAGCAAAATGCTCAAAAACAGAAGCTAGCACCATTTATAAGTCATTTGCACTTTTAAAATATTGCACTGTACATAAAAGAATCTGTCTTTCAAACAGCCACTACTTTTCAATTATTTGCTTCTTCATTATACTATTCTGGCACTTCTTTTCACTGGCACTTTTAATTGTCTGTTATAATTTCTTTCAGTAAGAAGGAAAATTAATATATTTCTTGGTTGGAGGATAAAATGAAAGAAGTTGATTTATGGATTTCTTATTAATACATGGAAATTTAAAATGTGAAAAATAATATAAATATCTATCCACAATAGTACTTCTAGAAAGTTAGAAAGTTTACCTTTAAAGAAAAGTCAAAACAAACTTTTGTCTCCCCCATCACTTCTCATCCTGTCTTCTCCATTCCTTACTCACAAGAGTCACTGTATTCAAATTTTTGCAGTATAAAATAAGAGATAAGAATACAAAAGAAACCACTTGGTTTCTATTTTTTTTCTTTTGACTGATAAATGGGACATGGGAAAGATAAATAAAAATCCATGAACAAAAGTCAAAAGAAGTCAACAACCAAATTGAAGTACACAACGGTGGGAATGGTGGGGGGGGGGTGTGAATCCCCGAGATCTCAGAGATGTGAAATACAAATAAATTATTAATAAAAAATAAAAGTCCTGCAACTTGTGAAAAAAAATAATGACTGGGTAAGAGAGCAGACACATAAGTTTTTTTTTTCTGGCATTTTTATGTCTTTTCTGATCTTAAAAATAAAAGATGTATTATGCAGTCAAAAAATAAAGAATACAAAAGATACCTATATCTACTTTTAATTTTATGCAAAAGAGATAATTGCATGAATACAATTACAACTACTTGATAATCATTTGGAGACTCATTAATCAAACACTTTTGAGTATCTGTAATATTTCTGAAATTGAATTTTTTATTTGAATTTACCAGCTCACAACTTGTAAATTCTTAGCTTCTCTCTGTCTAAATTTCTTCATATTGAAAATAAAGAAAATACTTGTACCTACTGGCAGAGTCTTTGCAAGATTTAAAGTAGTGATACAAGTAAAAATATCAGTACTCTCTTTCTTGGTATAAAATAAGAACTATTAAAAATTTACTCATTAATATTTTTATTTCTGTTACTATGTTTAAACAACTGTTTTAGATACCAAATCTATATTAGTAATAGACTGACAAAGATCTTGACCCAAAAAAGCTTACTTCCATAAACCTTTTTGAAGCTTATGGTAGAAGAAACAATGAACAAATAAGTTATGAGTAAAAGAATAGTATCAATGTCTGGCATTTACTTTGCAGATGACATGAAATTAAATTAATAGTGTAAGATGAACTGAAAGTAGGAAAGGGAATAAAAACAATTCTGGTGCAGTGATTAAGAAAGTTATCTGAAATAGCAGTACTTATTTTAGATTAAAAAAAATCTCTAGTTTCTTGAGATTGAGAGGAAATGTTTATCTGGTAAAGGAAAGAGAAAATTAAAGGAAGTGTGGCATGAAAATGAGTTTCATTTAAAAGAAAAAATTCTATCTGATAAAAAGCAGTATGTTTGAGGCAGTGGTTTAAGAGAGAGGATGTGTAAAGTATGGGGAAAGTGTTTATTTGGGCTGCTGTAATATAGAAACTGACAGCAGACTTGACTTTTAACAATATACAACATTAGACTGAACAAATTATCAAGTGCTTCTGGATGCTGGAAAGTAAGCAATGGTAATCTGTGTCCCATATTCCTCAAAAGTCCTAGTGGGCACTTTTTCCTAGTGCAGTGCAAGGTGGAATGTCATCAGAAGGGCTATCTTGCTGAACAGAGAAGGCATCACTGTTCAGGGATGAAGTGGTTGAAAAGCACAAAGGCAAAAAGATGATTATCCGTGCTGGAGGGAGAGGGATAGTAGAGAGTTGAACTAAGAATCCACCATGGGATTCAATGACATTTTTGACAGAGAGATGGGAATCAGATGTACTGGATAAGACTGCACAAGAACTTAGAGAAAACCCCTGTTAAGGGGCTGACAGCAGTACAGCCATGTGGGAGGTCATGCATTTGTGAAGCTTTGAAGACCCAAATCAGTATGTATATGGATCTTGCTTATCCTTTCAGAAACGTACATAAAACATTGAAAGAAAAAAGATGAGGCTATAAGGAAAAGGTCTACAAGATTGTCAACCTAAGAAAAAATTCTGGTAAACATTTTCTATAAAGGAACAGATAGTAAATATTTTTGATACATATTCATCTAACTTTTAATAGCATTTTATTGAATATATATATATATATATATGGACAAAAACAGGTCAATAGAATTTGCCACCTGGATACAATTTTCAACCTCTATTTTAGTGTTTAATCAACATTCTAAACCTAAGAAAATCACTAACATAGGCCCATCTTACCAAAGAATAAGAGCAAGACTGAATGGCCAAAAGATTCCAAAATAATTGAGTAGCTTACCAGAAAAAAGCCAACATTCTTTAAATGTAAAACTAGTTTTATAGCTGACTATAATGCATCATCAGCAATGTAGAGCGTAAGCTTAAAATGTATACAAGTGGAAAAATTCAACCTGTAATAAAATAGAAATAAAGAAACCAGTAGAAACAGATGTCAAAAATTACCCAGATGTTGAAATTAACAGACAGGAATATAAAATATGTATTATAAATATGTTCAAGAATTTTAGCAAAAAGATGGTCAGATTGAGTGAACATATGGAAGAATCTCAACAGAGAAATTAAAACTATTAATGAAGGAACAAAATTGAAATTTAAAAACTTCTAAAATATTTATAAAAATTAAAGACAGGAAATGAAAAATCCACCAGATAAGGTAACATTTGATTGGAGACAACAATGAAAGGATTAACTGTCTGAGGAACAAAATCAATCAGAATTAATTTTGAAAAACCTGTGGACCATTTTACAAAGGGACTGAGCAGTCTACATTCCCACAAATAGAGTTCAAGGGGTCTTTTTTTCCACATTCTCACCATTTTTTGTTTGTTTTGTTTTTAAATAAACCCGATAGGTATGAGATAGTATGTTACTGGGGTTTTGAATTGTATTTCACTGATGATAAGTGATGATAAATGATGATAAGTGATTTTCATATACCTATTTTTCACCTGTATCTCTTCTTTAGAGAAGTATCTATTTAGTTTCTCTGCTCAAAATTTGACTGGGTTATTTGTCTTCAATTATGTTGAATTGCATGTGTTCCTTATAGATATTGGATGTTAGCCCTGTTTGGATGTATGATGTACAAATATTTCTGTCTGTCAAGTGGTGTATCTTCTCATTTTACTGATACTTTTGTTCAATGTTCAGATGTTGATGTGGTAATACTTGTTCATTTTTGCTTTTGTTTCTTTTACTATTGTTTCCCAAAGAGATCTCTGAAGACATTGTCACATAATGTTTTCTTGGATGTATTTTATGATTTCAGGTTTTTAATTGATTTTGAGTAATTTTTTTTTGTATGTGTTATATGATCTACATTTATTCTTTGTGGCTCTTCAGTTATTTTTTTAACATGTTTTGAAGATATTTCCCTTTCACCATTATATACAAATTGTTCCTTTGTCTTTGATTAACTATTCATATAAGCATAGGTTTATTTCTGAGCTCTCAGTTCTATTGATTGAATATATGCATCTGTTCTTCTAATATAATCTGGCTTTGATTATTATCACTTCATAGTACAGTTTAAAGTCTAGGAAAGCAGCATCTTCATTTTTGTCAGGATTACTTACTTAGGCTATTTGGAGTCTTTTGCAGTTTCATCTAAATTTTAGTAATGTTTGCTATAATTTCCTTGAAGAATGCTATTGAAACACTGGTAGAGGCTACTAGCATCGAATCTGTATAGTGCTTTGGGTGAAATGATGATTTTTTTAAAAAAATGTTAAGTCTTCCATCCATGAGCAGGAAATAGCTTTTATTTCTCTGTACCTTCTTGTATTTCTGTTAATAGCTTATTACTATTAGTTCTGTTAATAACCTAGACTATAGCTTTCACTGTATAATTTTTTACATCATTAGATTAATTCCTAGAGTCTCAATTCTTTTTGATATAATTATAAATGCATAATTTTCTTGATTTCCTCTCTTATAGTTTGTTTGCATGTGGAAATGCAACAGATTTTTACATATTAATATTATAGCTTGGTACTTTAGTTTGTTGTTTACTGGTTTATTGTTACTAATCATTTCTTTTAGATCTCCTATATGATCCAGCAACTCCACTCCTATCAGATAGATAGACTACTAAAACACTGATTAAACATACACCTGTGTTCACTGTTGCAATATTTACAATAGCCAACTCATGGAAGCACATTTCCCAAGAGATTATAGTAGACAAATTACATGTGGTACATATATACAATGGAATACCACTGAACTATTAAAAAAATAATTATTGTGATTCGCAAAACATGTACAGAAATGGAAGGATTATTCTAAGTGAAATTAATCAGGAAGAAAAAGACAAATACCTAATGATTTCTTTCATATATGGAATATAAAGATATTTAAAAAATGAAGAGACAAAACCAAACCAAAACAAACTCTTGAAACCTGCTAAGAACTAAGAAGAACTAAGAACTAAGGCTATGAGAGGGGAGGTTTGTGGGTAGGAATTAAAGGTGGAAATCACTAGACTATGATAGAGGATTATGAGTGCTTGATGGTTGGCATGGCATGTAACATATGTCTGAAGAGATGTTAATCTAGATCTCTAAATCATGTATAATGTTATAAATCAATGATTCTTTGGGGAATATGATACAATTAAGAGTGAATAAATAAAATATGGATGGAAAAAGGTGAGAGGAAGGAATTATTTAATAAATATATATTTGGGAAATAGTGACAGAAAAAAGTTTTCTTTGCTTGAAGTCTCTATGAGCATTTATAAAACAAAAATTTTACAATTTGAATAAAAGAAATAAAATGAAAAATTAAATGAGCATAGGACACTATGGCAGCTAGAGCATTGTAAGACAGAAAAATAATATGTAATTTGAGCTCAAAAGACAGGGAATATATGATGAAGAAGAAAAAAATGAGAATTAATGAATAGAAAAATTCTCAGGTGAAAAGATTTGTAACACCAAGAATTTTTTAATGAATCTCAGAATAATTCAAAGAAAAGCATGCCTGGAAATATAGCCAGGTTACAGAAAAGCAAAAAGAAAAAGATGCTTATTATATTTTATTATAGTCACAAGGAATGGTAAAATAATATTAAAAACTGAAGTGAAATCTAAATGTATTCAGTGTCAAAAGATCTGTGCTATAAGAAATGCTTAAGGATATACTTTAGAATGAAAACAGATGGAAAATAAAATGCACACAAAGGACTTGAGAGGACAGAATAAGTGTAAACAGAAAGATTGGTGGTTGCTAGAGACTAGGGCTGGGGAGGTGGGAATATGGGTGAAGATGGTCAAAAGGTAGTATTAACTTCCAATTATAAAATAGTAACTCTTAGTTATGTAATATGCAGCATGGCGAATAAAATGATAGTTCTGTGTATTTGAAAACTGTTAAAAGAACAGATGTTAAAAGTTCTAAAAATTTTAAGAAATTGTAATTTGCTTACTGCAGCACTATTTATAATTGCAAGGACACGGAAACAACCCAAACATCCCCAAAATAATAACTGGATGAAAAATATGTGGTACATATATACACAATGGAATATTACTCATCAATTAGAAATGACAAATTTGACAAATTTATGATAACATGGATGTACTTTGAAGAAATCATATTGGCAGACACAGAAAGAAAAAAGACAAAAACCAAATGGTTTCACTAATATATGGGACATAGGAAAAATAAACAAAAAGCCAAGAGGAAAAGTCAAAATAAGCTAACAACCAAACTGAAGTACACACTCGGGTGTGTGTGGGGGGTGAGGTGAGAGAGGGTGGGGATGGTCAAGGGAGGGAAGGTGGTGGGTGAACCCCAGGGATTACAAAGATGTGAAATGCATATATAAATAAAATATTCTATAAAAAGAAATTTTAATTGGATATGGTGATGGTTGTTAATGAGACTTATTCTGGTGATTACTTTATAATAAACCGGTACTGGATCACAAAGGAAATCATCCGGTAACACCTATTTTCTTCTAGGTGAACAAATAGTCAAACATCAGGCAGGTTGTAAAGAAAAAATGTCCAAAAGAGATTATAATAACAGCATGTATTCCTATTGTACACATGGGAAAGACTAATCTGAGTAACTTTCCTAAGCCACCTTCAATAGTTTAGCTAAGAAAAGAGGGGTTGAGGAGGGAAAAAGGAGAAGGGAGTTCCTCTTTGAAAGTTGACATTGAAAGTTTGAGTTTAGAGAGATTATCTGGAAGCTATAGCAAAGAAAAAGGTATGTAGATTAAGTTCTGCCTTCTCCATTAAATAGAGATAAAGAAATCAGATCTCCTAAGAAAGTTTACATGTGTAAGCACATTTTCAAAAATAGCTCCCATCCAACCTTCAGAATTCCTTCATGAAATGTCTCTTGTCAAAAGGGCATATTTTGACTGTGGTGATTTTGCTGCCCTATAATACAAGCAACAAATAATTATGGTATATGCTTGTTACTAAAATAATATTATGAAAATTGTATTTCAATAAAAAGGGGATAGAGGAAAATATATCCTTAGACATAAGCATATAATTTACTCATTTTGTTTTCCATGCTAAAGAAGAGTCTTAATTTGTCAGTTAAATTAGACTATGTCCAATTGTACCTTTCCTTGTTACTGACACTTCCAGATAAAATAAAGGAATAACACTTGAGAACTCTGAAAGATAAACGGTAAGCAGGTGATAAGCAGGTGAACGGGAAGGGAAATTAAAATTTAAAGAGACAACATGTACCGGGGGGTGATCCACTTCACTTTGGTTTCTTCCAATAATTTATTTTAGTTTTTAGTGAGGGTAGGACCCTACCAAGAGACCATGAAGAAAGATCAGGTAAAACTCCATCAGAAACTTTGTTTCCTTGTCCAGAGTCATTGAGAGTGGAAATCTCTATTTGTTGGAGTGGTCCAGGGCAGCAGAGCCTTACCCTTAGCCCTGATTTCCATGCTAAGCACACATGATGTGGATTTCCCCACCAGGTTGATGGGCCAAACTCAGTTCCCAAAGTCTGGACACTTCCCAAACCTGAGAGGACAAAACTGACACAGTTCTGACTCTGCTTACTGAGTAAGGGAACTGCTGGAACAGAACAGAGCAGAACATTTAGGGAAATTTTAAAAAGAAGAGATATATGTGCACTGGTCTTCTTTTTCATACAAACTTCTGCAGCAGACAGTTACCCTGATGGGTGGAGACCTTCACTGCTCTCCTCCCCCCCAAGATAGGAAAGAGTGGAGACCACAATCCCACTAGCAGCAGCAGCAGCAGCAGCAGCAGCAGCAGCAGCAGCAGCAGCAGCAGCAGCAGCAGCAGCAGCAGCAGCAGCAGCAGCAGCAGCAGCAGCAGCAGACCTCTCTTGCATCCTGCCAATGACTTTAGCTGCAACGTCCCTAGCACCATCAGTTGGTAACTGCACGTTTTCACTCCTCCTCTGCCTGCTGGTTCTCCCTCTGCCTCTAACCTGTTGGTTAGAATCTCTCCCCCCCCCTCTCTCTCTCTCTCTGTGTGTGTGTGTGTGTGTGTGTCTCTTTCTCTCTGTCTGTCTCTCTCTCTCTCACCAAGGCACTTTTGTTTGCATTTGTGGTGATGGGTGACTGGCACCAGAACTGGTGAGAAAGGTCAGGACCTGTTGAGAATGTTTAGATTCTTCTTTAAGCAATAAATTGAAAAAGTAATGGGGGAGTATTTATCCTTTTTTTTATTTTTGTTTTTATTTTTTGGCGTTGACTAAGTCATATCTTATCTGAAAAGGTCTGAAAAGGTCTGAAAACAACAATATAAACTTTGTTTTTTTTAAATAATGAATTTTATTTGCCTCATTTGCACATTAGTTGATCCCCTGATACATGGCACTCCCTCCTCCTTCCCCCCTGCCCAGGTAAGCAAAACACCCTCCTGTCCTCCTCTCCCATCTGGAAAAGAAAGCCACAGAGAAGGGGCAACAAAACTGTAACAAAAAAGTTAAAGAAATTGTAAATCACAAGAGTGAAAAGATGGACAAACCTTCTATTGGAGTCTGTCCCACCACAGAACCCCTCTAAACCCATTGGTCAAGTTATGGGATTCCAACACCAGAAACAATATAAACTTTGATTTCAGGGAAATGGACTTTTCAAAGAACAAGTTATAATTAAGGAAAATGGAGAGAAGGAACTTAAAGTAATAGAATATATATAAGTGAATCAGAGATATAAAAGAAATAGAGAAATGAGCTAGTTTTCCAAGTAGACAAATGGAAAAAATAAGGGAGAAACACAGATCACCAATATACAGAGAGATCCTAGGTTCGTTGAAAGTATAATAAGGAAACATGACAAATACATGCCTACAAATTTGACAAATTGTATGTAAACATCAGTTTCTTTAGACACACAGACTGTCAACTCCCATAAAGAGAAACTGATAGCCAGCATACTTCAAAGTCTATTTAGAATATTGTACTTTTAATTAAAAACAGCCCCAAACAGTTAATTTCCAAGCACAGATGAATTTACTGACAAATCCTCTCATTTCAAGAGAAAATAAGACCAACTCTACACATTGACTAATTTGCAGCATGTTTTGTGAGGATCTGATACCAAGCTAGATAAAGGCAACACAAGAAAATAAAATGTTTTAATAAAATTAAAAAAAAACTCTTTAAAGCAACAATCTATATATATTTCAATGTTAAGAAGCTAGAAAAATAGAAGAAAATTAAATTCAGAAAAGGGAGTGAAATAGGGACTATCATTACAGATATAAGCAATATGAAAACAAAATAAAAAAAATTATGAGCCCTGTGCATCTCAAATACCAAGAAAAATGCAAACCAATCAATGTTACTTAAAAGAAAAATCATTGTATTTTATTTTAGTAACATAAAAAGAAATATCTGATAATCTCAATGATTCTGAAATAATTTTTAAACAAAATCCAAGATTTTTATTGATACAGCATTAAATATTTCAATATAATATATCTGTATGTTTTTCATGGATATCCAATATCTGATTCAGAAAGTTTTACAACTAGTTTTATGAATTTTTAGTATGAACATAAGTTCAATTTAGTAAAAATCTGAGATGCTTAGTTCCCTCCCTAATCCAGTCCTACCCCCCAAATCCCCAGAAGTGATAGGGTGTGCTACCCTCCTCCCATTGTCTCCTGTTTAAGACTGCAGATTTCAAGTACAGATGCTAAAATGTGAGAATGACCTTAGTTGGAATTTTCCTTCATGGAGATGCAGGGGGAGAAAGAAGTGAAATGGTCAAGGTGAAACAGGTTTCCTGGAAGGTGGGAAATCAGGGTATATAAAGGGTGTGCAAACAAAGAGAGGGGTTTGAATTTAGATCGGAGGCCAAATATGGAGATCGGATAGAAAGATTTAATGGAGGAGAGATGGTAATAGGCCATCTTGTAAAGATGTGATCCATGTGGACATGGCCAGGCCTGGGGGTCTGTAGCCTTTGGCTGGCCCAGGCTGGCAGCATGTGTGCTGAATGCGGTTAAGGAGTTTACAGATTTGAACTCCATGTTGGAGTTTGTTTTGCTGAGTTTAACTTGTGTCTGCAAGAGGCCGTGCAAAAGTTAGGCCTGAAAAGAAAGTGAACTTGGCTAGATCCAGTACCATGGAGTTCCTGCTACCTGAAGACGACAAGGAGAAGGTAGCGTAAAAGACAAGGAGGACCACACCAAAGGAACGCCCCAAAGAAACATGTCTTCAAACACGTGGAGAGGAACTCTGATTGACTGACATTGGTGAGATGATCAGGGCTGAGAGACTGAGAATAAGGCTTTTTAAAAAATATTTAGATTAGCATTCTTGAATAGAATTTCTGATAATACATAGCTTATATAATAAACATTTTTCAGTATGGTATATAAACCTTATGAGCATTTGAAATATGACTGTAATTAAGAAATACTGCATTTAAAAATACTTTTTTAATAATCTAATTGACTTAATATTTAAATATCTTTGGATATTATGGAAGCCAAAACTTTTTTTTTTTTTAATTTTAGCCCAAATTTTTTACTCAGGTTGGATTCTTCATACATCTTTCACTCAATTGCCATGACTAATATATCATTATATAGTTCCTTTATCCATCTAGAAATACAAAATAGCAACAAATTTTTATTTGTACTCATAATCATTCCCACATACCACACATGTAACAATGTGACAGGTGTTGGAGACATATTAGGTGCTTTGACTCTATGTTTTGTTAAATATATTCCTAATGTTGGATTTGCTTTATGCAGATTCAAAGTGAAATATTTTTCAAGGTTTGCCATAGCACTGAAACAGGGTATAACAAAGACTTTTTGATGTAACTTAAAACACATACAGGCCTGCTTCCCTCTATGAAGCAGGCTACAAACAGTTCAATAGCAATTTAACTTTTAAAGTAGCCACACCTATCTGCCTGTTTCTCTCTACAAAGCAGGCTACACACTCTTCATTAGCATTTACACTGATCACCTTTACCATTGATATGCAAAAACCAGCCAGGAGCCCTCTGCTTTCAGCTCCAAAAACTGCAGAAAAGAAAAACTTAAAAATACAGTTAAAAATCTACACTCATGGGTTCTTTCCACCATCCCCAACCTTCTCAACCAAAATACCAAGCCAATGCAAAACTATCAGTGCAGACTAATTTATTTCTAACAAAGTGATTTCTAATTATCCTAATAACTACAAAAGAAACATGTAGGACTCAGATTACTTTAACATTGTCCAAAACCTTTCTCAGCGTTGTCCAAAGTCCTTTCCCAGATTGCCCAGAAATCCTCAGTCTCTCAATCCTGATCATCTCAACAAAATCAGCCAGTCAGAGTTCCTCTCCACGTGTTTGAAGACTTCTTTCTTTGGGGCGCTCCTTTGGCGTGCTCCTCCTTGTCTTCTATGCTGCCTTCTCCTTGTTGTCTTCAGGTAGCAGGAACTTCATGGTACCGGACCCAGCCAAGTTCACTATCTTTTCAGGCCTGTCTTTTGCACAGCCTCTCACAGATACAAGTTAAACTCAGCAAAACAAACTCCAACACGGAGTTCAAATCTGCAAACTCCTTAACTGCATTCAGCACACATGCTGCCAGTCTGGGTCAGCCAAAGGCTACAGGCCCCCAGGCCTGGCCATATACACATGGCTCACATCTTTACAAAATGGCCGATTCCCATCTCTCCTCCTCTCTCTCTCTCTCTATCCCATCTCCATATTGCATCTGAATCAGAATTCAAATCTGAAATCCTAATCTTTGTTTGCACACCCTCTATATAACCTGATTTCCCACCTTCCAGGAAACCTGTTTCACCTTGACCATTTCACTTCTTTCTCCCCCTGCATCTCCCTGAAGGGAAATTCCAACTAAGGTCATTCTCACATTTTAGCATCTGTCCTTGAAATCTGCAATCTTAAAACAGGAGACAATGAGGGGGGGGGGGGGTAGTAGCACACTCCATCAGCACAACAGCACTTTTTACTAGTTCTAAACTATGTTCACATTTTAACCCATTTCTTTAAAAAGTAAGTAATCAATTATGCCATTGTTACTTTGTTTAATTCAGTTTTTCAGATTTTATTATAAATGTCCCTCAAATTGATGAGAGTTTAAGCACACAATCTATAAAATGCCTTTCCTTGCTAATTGTTCAAAGCAAGCTACTGCTCCAAAACATATGTTACATGAGCAATCTCCAAATACTTCTATCAATATATTCTAGTTTGTATTAGGTTTCAAAAAGGTCATGTCATCAGTCTATAAGAGTTTGAGAAAGCCTAGCCGATTTTCTTGTCTTGGCTTGGCATTAGCAGTTGCACTGTCAAATTTGGCCTTTAAAGAAAGTTTTGACCTACTAGAAAACAGGCAGTTCTGCTGGAGCCTCTGCAGAGGAAGTCACTTGATGGGCAGATCTGAAATAGAAGAAAAATCCTTCCTCAGTCTACTCTGAAAGACTCTTTGCATGCCACTTTTTCACTTTCATTTAGAAAAAGAATGAACAAAAAAGTGAGTACATTCATTCAGCAATTAGAGTAATTATGCAAATTCATAAATTAAAAATCTTTAGAGCTTACCTCTAGGCTTTTGTTCATTAATTTGAGGGTGATAATAAAAGGAAGCATTGCATAAGAAATGAAGACAAGTTGAATATTCAGGTTTGCATTCTAGTGTTTCATTCTTATTAAACAGGAGACAGTTGTCATTTTTGAAATTCTTATATATTTGAAAACAGAAATAAATAGCATTTAAGAAAAACCTATGTATAAAACTGACCATTTAATAAACACATATAATTTTTGTATTTTTTTCTAAAATGAAGTATTTTTTCTTTTCCCCTAATTAGGTTTTTACACATTTTCATATTAAAAATTCATAAATATGTCAGAATTACGTATTAATAATATACAAATTTTATCTACCTTTCTTGTATTTCTATCATATTTAAAAATAAAATTGACAATTCATCTATGAAACAATGGGCAGAGAGGATTCACAACTGTTTTTGAGAAATTATTCTGCAATGGTGAGCGAAAAAATAAGTTAACCTGAGAACTGGGTTTTTAGTTTTTCTTTTTCAGTGTGTGTGTGTGTGTGTGTGTGTGTGTGTGTGTGTGTGTGTGTTATGTTGAGATCTTAGCCTGTTTGATATTGGTAAGAATAACACAGTAGTAAGGGAGAAAATTATACTAAAGGGGAGAGGGGAACAGTCATGTCCCAGAGAAAGTTGTACAGAGCAGACTTGGAGTACCCTAAGACTCTGAAACCTTCCTGTTCTTAATGTTTTCTGACATCTGCTGCGCTGGGACAAAGCATACTCTAGCAGTTAAGAACTTCAATATAAAGAAACTTCAATGTAACTAGTTGCAATAAAGAGAAGAGAAAGTATATAACTTGAAATTTTCCCCATTAAACATCCAAAGTTACTGTCTCCTATGGATAAAAAGCCAGTCAAACAGGGTTGACCCAAAACAGGACTGCTGTGGCCCAAAAGCTTGCACAAGACTAATGAAACTTCTGTTAGGTACCCATAGCAAAGGAGTGAGAGGGGCCAGGCAGACTAAAAGGAAAAGATAAAATAAAGACACAAGTCAAGATAAAAGCTTCCATCTTCAGCTTCCCTACAGGTCTCTTACCCTTGTCTCTGTCTTTTTCAGATGTCTCTTTTGTGTTCCCCAGTGCCTGGTACAAGTCCAAGATGGAGAAACAAGTGTATATTCTTCATGAGTTTCTCTGTCCTTCATCCAGCTGTTCTTGAGTTTTTTTCTTCCTTCTCCCCATCTTCTTTAGCTGCTCCTTCCTGCTCAGCTCCACCTTCCTTACAGTGAGGGCCAGGTTCTCAGAACTTCCTCTTCCCCTTAGGGTTATCCTGTTACAAAGGGAGAGGAGAAAACATCCAGAACAAAAGTGAAAAAAAAAAAAGGCAGTTGGAAGCATTTTACTCACTTCAACAAAGAGAAGGTAAAATATAAATACAAATATTCATAATGCAGGTTAGCTGGCAGATTTGTTGTTGTGGTTAAAGTGGAGGTCCTATCCTCACAAATACTAGGAATGAATAAGGTAGAAAAGTACTCTAAGTTTGAGGAGGAGGAGAGATGTCAATCTTTAAAAACTTGATATAGATTTGATTAATATCAGGGTAGGTTTTCAGGGTTTTATAAGCTCATCTGAACATTCCTTTCCATAATTCAGTGAAAATTTTATTTCAGAGACAATTATTTCTACACTGGTCAGCTGAAAGTCTTTTTTTTCATTTTTCATCAACTCATGTTATTTCAAATAATATCAAAGCAACTCTGAGCTCATATGTGCGTTTTTTTTGTTTGTTTTTTTTTTGCCTAAGTTTACTCTACTTTACTCTTTTTCTCAAGTATTTACATGATCTGCTCCCTCTCACTTGTCTCCTTAAATACTCCCTTTTTAGGATGCTCTAATTGCCCTTTATGAAATAGCATCATAGTTCCAAATTTTACTCCTTATCACCTTAGTTTGTGCTTTTGTTCTTTAAGCATTTATTACCTATGCATATATTATTTTACCTACATAGTTTTTTAACAATCTTCTATACTAGAAAGTAAAATCTCTGAGGGAAGAAACAGTCTCTCATTCTTTCATAGCTCTGAGAGCTAAAATTTATGCATTAAAATATAATATCAAATATTTTTACCATATTTAATATCAAATATTTTGCCATGACATTCAGTATCTATTATGACACCCAATCAATTACTTTGCAAACAAAAATGTGCTATTTTTGTAATTATTGTGCATAACTATATTTTAGAGTTATAATTTTAGATTTAGATTTTAGATTTAGATTTATTACTTAATGTAATTTATAAAAGAAATGTGTTGTATAAAATGTGCTTAGAACCTTAAATGTATCAATTGGTGGGTTATTAACATTAAACCTTTTTTGCCACTTTTTTCATTAAATCTAAAATAATTTTTCTGGTTCACTTTCAGCAAGAGCTTCATGAGTCACTTGAATAATGTGATCTTATTTAATTTTGAGCTTTTAATTTGCTTTTAAATTTATTTGCACATCGATTCATGTAGGTATGGATAAATGTATTTGTATATTTATTTTAAAATATTAGTATATCCAGTACTGCTGATGACATTTTTTTCTCATTGCTTGTAATATTGAATAGTAATTATTCTCCATGGAAAACCTAGTATAATATCACGTATGTATTAGCAATACAGTCTGGTGAAAATATTCAGTAGATGTCTGCTATTTTTCATGGACTGAGATAGAAAGGGCTTGGGTGAGAGATTCCATCATTAGATGCTTATTGAATGAATGGGCAAAATTATTCTAGACTTCAACAAATAAAATTTTCATAGAATTAATTTTCTTATTGTAAGTTGTGGTACTTAATTTTTTATCACAGCTTTCTATGATTTAAATAAAGTTCATCTTTTTTTCATTTTTCTTGTTCTTTTTATGCCTTTCATAGCTCCTTATGCAATTTTATTACTTTCTATACCCTCAAATTTTAAAATTATTTATTTTTAAATTTTAACATTGCATTAAAACAGTCTAAAAGTATGCTAATTATCTATTTTCACACTTCACATTCAGGAATATCTTTCCTTTCACAAGCTTGCAAATATACCCTTGCTTGTTCTTGTCAGGATATGTGAAAAGCTTTAGAATTAATTAAGAATCTATTGTATCATATGTGTGTGTTTTCACAAACACTGAATCCTATTGTCTTCGATATGAGAGTAGACTTATGCTGATACTCAGAGTGAAGTTTATGACTGCAAAAATCAAACTTGCTCATTTGAACTTTATTGATTAAGCAATATATTGATTTTAGAGGGAGTTCCAGAATGTATTGACACTTTAATTTAGATAACTGTACTGCTACTGAAACAATATATAACTTAAATGAAACACTGTACTCATTGAATATTGAATGGATCAACTCTAGGCATTTGAAAGGAAGCCACAATGGTCTGAGATCTCTCAGCCCTAAATGATCACACTGGTCTTTGGTTGGTGGCTGTCGTTTCTCCATCTCATGTAAGAATCTGTTATTTCTCCATATCAAGTAAGAATCTTTGAAAATAGGGAAATTGTCTCCTTGGAGTTTTATGGTAAGGATCAAGATTTATGTTGGATTTCATGTACCTTTAATATCTAATGTGGCACAGTAAACTAGATCATTATTTTGACAGTGATGTAAGTAAAAATGGATAATACCACTCAACATATATTTGTTCAAAGCACGTTGCTAATTATTGTTTTCTCTCTTATTTGTAGCAGGAGATTTATTAAATAGTTAAGAAATAATCATCATTTTTAACAAAAAATATGGAGCATACAGAGATTAAGAAAATGAATAGAGATTTTCAAATTCACTGTCAAGTACAATTGGCCTCTAGGAAATAACTACTGTATCTTTTTTGTGTTCATGCTATATAAATGAAACAAATCTGTAGTGTGACTTCTGGATATGCTAAAATAATTAAACCTGTCAACCTATATACTTTTTCATAATAGTGGAAAAATCCAGTAATATTGATAATTTCTTTTCCAGTATCCTTGGATATCACAATATGATATATGATTACAGGCAGAATCTCTCAAAAATTAAACTCTTTTCAATGAAATTCATGACAGGGATCTTTCTACATTCAAGGGCACTTGATGTAAATTACTTCAGTAGAAATATATTTTAGTACCTTACAACAATGTGTATAGACCATTCTAATGAGACTTACTCTAAATAAACAAACTCTGAGAGCATAAATTAAAAAGTAATAAATAGCTTCATAAAAAGAATCTTTGCTGTCTAAAACAAATTCCAAGCATTACTCTGATCAGCTAAAGCTCCACCTAGTCTTAGAGTTAACAAATTTGCTAATAATTTGTGCACATATATAGTAGATTTATAAAATTGGGGTATATTCAATTTAAATATTTATAAAATAGTTTATAACCTTTGAAAAACATTTAGTTCTAATCTCCAATTTTGCACATGAACAAAACAACACAGTTGTGTGTGATATTCTGAAATTCAGATCTATGTATTTATTGAACATGTTTTCTGATTAATATACCAATTATTGAGACAGTTCATATTATGCAAGTAGGGACATACAATTTAGTGCAATTTGACTGCAAACTACAATAAAATTAGTACAAATTGCTATGAATTTGTATTTAAATTTTTAGCATTATAAAGTTACACTATGTTACCCTTTTCTGTAGTAATTTTTCCTCCTCAGTGTCTAATTTGTCTCATATTTGTATTGTTCAACTGTTTTTGTTCCTCTTGTCATTAATATTTCTGACTTGCAGCCTTTCTGGGTAATGCATTTCTTTGTGCATCTGGATAAAGCAAATATTTTGAAATTAATGATAATATAATATTACCATTTTTAGCTTGTCAATCTGTACCTTTTGACAAGATAATTTACTATTATTGAAAAAAATTAATAACTTTCTAATTTTTAAAGATTATGTTGCATCATTTATTTTCATATCAGTTTTAGTACAGGTTAGGGTTGAGAACTTTACAAAAATAAAACTGAGTTTTTCTTTAAAGTAGTATTCATTTTGCTAATATGAAAATTAAAATGCTGTTTCATACAAATCACAAAATTCAATTACTTTTAAATTTTAACATTAAATCTAACATTTCTAATAGCTTCAATATATACATTTGTCTCTTTTATGATAATCTCTTTTCCTCTCTCTCTCGACTGAAACTACCTCATCAATCTTTTTAAATTTTGAATCAATGAATCTACTAGAGTAATATTTTGGATTTGAGCATTTTTACTTTTATAGTCCATTTGAGACTGATTTTATTGCAGTTTATTTTCTTGATCTTTCTACATCTTTACTCCTGCCTTCCAACCTTTGACTAAATATAGGGCTAAAGCTAAAAATAGTAGTTTCTAAAACACTCTTCCTCTGAGGTCTGCATTGTATATCTCTGAGAGTGACTACTACTCAAGGTCTTTGTATTTTGTTGGTGTCTTTAATACAATCCCCAGCTATCTGATACCTAACTCCCCCCCTCTTTTTTTTTATATGTAGTTCATTAAATTGGAAGCTCTGGGCAGATGTACAGAAGAAAGATGTTGACTTCATATATTTATTTCTCCACATTTTTCTTTCAACTTATTATGTATTTATTACTCTGGTGTTGATAAGTTATCTAGGATGGTTACCCAGTAACTGAGATAACAGCTTACCTGTTACTTCTTTTTAATTACCCATTCAATTCATAACATGATTTGCCAAACAGGGAAGACTGCACTGTGATCACTTAGTCTAGTTGCCTGGAAGAAAAGAGAAACCTGAGAGCATTTTGTTTAATTCTTGCACTGTTACTGGAGAATAGGAAAGCTTGAGTGGATTTCCAACAACTCTATCTCCATTTACGTTGAAATCTATCTTGTTCTGTCTTGTTATGCTATTGCATTGTTTTACTAAACCATCATTAACTTTTCTTATAAATCTGCTTAATATTTTGCCTTTATAGATATTGCCACTCTAACTGGGTGATAATTTTAATGATATAACACTGGAAATACTACATCTTTTAGCTCTGGCCCTTGCAGTTAATTTACAGATTCAGTATATTTAAATTTACACAATGTATCTTCTTTTAAAATCAAATAAGCTAAACCTAGCTAATTTTCTCTACCACATCTCTACATTAACCTTTGGTTACTACTTTAGAACTAATATGCCATGCCAAGTATAACAAATTGATTATTTCTTAACTCTGACATTAAATTCCATTCATACATTTCACAATCTTTTTAGTGTTGCACAGCTACAGCATGATTTTGACAGTACATTTTTTGGTCAGTGGCTCAGAATATTTTAGTTGTCCACTGTGTTAAATGAATCATTTTCTATAATGGCATTATGTTCTTTCTTTACTATCCAATACACACAAACACACATACACATACTCACTTACATGAACACAGATTTACATTTAATTTAAAAAATCCATTTAAAGATAATGACTATGGCCTGTGTATGCTGAGTTGGTGCATACTTTAGAACATACCAAAATTTTGAAACCAACGAACTTTTAAAACATCACAGAAAGTGAAAGAAAAGATGGTATAGCCATAGTAGCACCAGACAATATGGGTATTAATATCAGGATGGCTGGAGATTAAGATGTGTATAATATTTAAAGGGGAAAAAGCTATGAGATAGATATGATTATAAGAAAGTATGCTCTAGTTTTTAAATATAAACAATATTTGAAATAAACAAAGTGAAAATAAGAATTTCTCTGTAATTATTGTGGTAGATATTAAATCACATGTCATAAATTTGTACATGCAAAAAATAGTAAGAACAAAGAAAATACAGAAATACAATAAAAATGTTTATGAACTTCTATGGAAAACATCTGTCCTTAAAGGCACAGAGTGTTTATTTCATGATTCTAAATTTGTCTAAATAAAACATAATGAATAAAATAATATTTGGATGTTTTCTGACCATTAAAAGTAAACCAGAAGTGAAAAAATGAAAGAAAACTAGAAGTCTCCAACTGTTTAAAACTAAGCAACATATTCCAAAACAACCCAAAGATGAAAGAAAAATCACAGGAGAATTAGAAAATATTTTAAATGAAAGGCAATGAAAACACAGCTTGTGAACATTTGTGAGAAACAGAAAAAGCAATATAAAGGGAATTTTACAATCTTACACACATGTGCACACACATACACTAATGAAGTCTAAAAATCAGTTACATATTCTTCCATCTTGATGTGGTAGGAAATATATAGCAAAACAAGGATAGTAAATAGGAGAAAATAACAGATAAATGAACTAAATGAAAGATGTAAAAATCCACAGCAGAGTATACAATGCAAAAGGTAGTTCTTTGAAAATATGTTCTTATATTAGTGAAATGCTAGCAGGACAGGTATAGGAAAAAAATGAAAAATTTACAATACAAGAAATATAAAGTCATATAACTTCAGATCCTATATCCATGAAAATGAAAATAAGCAGGTACTATTTATATATACATTTAACAATCGTGGCAAAAAAAAAAAAAAAAGATTTAACAATCTTGAAGAAAAAAAAACTTAAATGTGTATTCTGAAATTGATACAATGAGAAAGATATACCTATTTATAAGATATTTTTAAAAATACAATCTATTACTAACATCAAATAAAATGATTAATTCACCAGAAATTTCTTAAAAATAGTGAAAAAGGAATCAATTCAAATTAATATAGTAGACCAGATTATATGTGCCTATGTATGACTCTATATGTAGTTTTTATGAAAAAATCCAGATACAAAAATCTAACCAGAAAGATACTTTGTTTTTTCACTTAGTTCTTTATTTTTTCATCACTTACTTGAATATTTAAGTATTTCAAAGTCTTCTGATCAAGTAAGTCCATTATATAAATCATCTGTGAGTGGGTCCATAACTATCATGAGAAAATCCTTATTTTTTATTTTGATTTCATCACCTTTATATTTTTAATATATATTTTTCTAGCCTTGATGTATGAAGAGGTTTCATTATGCTGTCTTCCGTCAGAAGAGGCCTATCCTTCAGGTAGATGGAGGAGCAAATAAACCAACTTAATTCTATCTTGAGTGGAGTTTATTTGAGACAATTTAGAAAATATCAGTTGAATCACTCCAATTCTTAAGAAAGAGATTTTGAGATTTCAGTTGAGAAATTTGTGAATTCACTATCATTGCCTTCCAGAAACATCATACTTATCACCTCCAAGATATTTAAATTTGTCTTTGTTTTTCTTGATATTCCGATTAAAACTGTGCCTGAAGTTAATGTCATATTTGAATTCATTCAAATTTCTAAAGTTGTCACCCTCAGTCCTGGGGTTGACTCAGTATAATTTACATATTTTAAATGTTTGGAAAATATTTTTAAAAGGAAAACATCATGAAATTTAACATATTTAAAATTTAAATTTCAATATTCAAAAAATTTTACTGGAATGTGCTCATTCATTTACATCTTGTTTTGGGCTGCTTTTGCCATAGTGACAGAATTACTCTCTGGGCTTGAACAGAGAAAAAAAAAGTAATTTCAGTTCAAGTCTGTAAGATTAGAAGATCACCAAAAGTTCTAGTATTTTCTGTATTCTCCAACTGAGGAATACTGCCTAGGTGAAGTCAAACTCTCATTGAATATGTTAAGAAAAATCACTCATTTTAGATTATAAATTCATTACTCCTGATTCTCACTCCAAAATCTTTTCCCTTCAAAGTGTGTTGCTTCAAAAATGCTCTTATTTCATTAATGAATATATACTTTTTTAATGTTTTATCTGTCTTGAGATTTTTTTCTAGTTTTTCTGAAATGACAAGTCATATATCACATGCTAATCCAATTCTATATGCAAGTGAATAACTGTCATTCATTTCAAGAGCTGGCCAATTGTTATTTTATTGTTTTTATTATAAGACATATCTTGAGGAGGAAATTAAGGTAAAAATAATTCATGTATTCAGAGAGCTTCTGCCTTAAATAGAAACAACAAAGTATTTCAGTTCAATCCCTTATTTTATTAATTAATAAATCTTGACTTAGTGAGAAGTTTGAATGGTTTGTAAGGATCTATTTTCAGATTTTGGTCATATAGATTTGAGTTCTAATCATTTGGGTTCAGGAAAAATCCTCAGTGGCCCTCTGCATTCTGTATTACGTTCAGTGTACAAGCATGTGCATGTATCAAGTTTGAACCACAGGTTCTGTGTGTCTGTGTGTCAGGGTAGGGAGGTTCATTCATGATCCAATATCCATGCACATTCGTAGACTGAGAAAATTAGATGATGCTATGATATTTGAAGCTAATGAAAGTTATCTTTCAAAGCTGAACTGTGTTCTTTCCAAGAGAGAATTTTATCTTCTGCATTTTTTGGTGTAATGAAACCACCAAGGGTGTTTTTAGGTCAGCTTACATTTATCCAAAGTGATTTTAATATTATTTTTGAAGTAAAAGTATAATCTGTCATTAAAAAATAGGGTTAATGAGAAAAATGTTGACAGTTTCATAGTGCTACTGTCACTGCAATCTAGTTCTTTGTCCATGGCACCAATTAAGTACAAATTTACATTTAACCTGTCAAAAAGAAACATTTTAAAAATCTTAGAACTTTTATAATTTTAAGCATAGATCATCCTTTAACACTGAATTTGCATGCTTACATTTGCCTCTACAGAATTAACTAGGTAAATTGGCATATTCCATATAAAATGGAAACTCTAAGTTAAATACATTTAATATTATAGAAACTGATGAACAAGTTAGACTAAGATCAAAATACATTTGAATACCTAATTTACTCAATGACACTAGATAGTATTAAGCAAAATTTTTTAATTGGATGCATTTTATCATCTAAGATAGGTGTATTAGACTAATATTAATAACAGAAAAATACATTTAGAAATGCATTCAAATTCACACTTTCCATGTATTGCTTTGATTTGATAACCCTAAGTCTATACTTTTCTCAAGTTTATTACAGTATTGCAGAACTCAGGAAAGGACATAATTAGGAAACATTTATTTTGTTAGTATTCTCATTCCTCAGATGTCTCTAACATATACATATTATTCAAATAAGGGTTTTTAGATTTATCCAAATACTTCCTGATTTTATGCTATTTATTCATTGATGGTATTAACTAGTTATTAAACTGCTAATAAAACAGAACATTTTATTGATATTTGGATTTTTAAAAAGATGTGTAACAACATTTTAGTGGGTTAAAATAAATTGTGTTTCCTCAATTACAGTAAGAGTCTTAATGTATCTAATACTTAGGAGAAAAATAAACTTTTTATTGTTCATTCTCAACCTCAAGTAAAGGAGACATGAAAAAGATTGCAAATTTGATTCAAGAAACTTCTTAAAAGTAATATTTTATATAAGTTAACTTGAAAAATAGCACAAATTCTTAATTAATTTGAAGTTTGGATAATTATATCTCACAGACATGAGCATGCTTTGAATAGTGACCTAAAAAATATGTTTTCTTCATGAATATCAGACTGAATTAGCTTATAACAAACATGCATTGAAAGATTAATTGAATAAATAAGTGCATATAAAATTATGAAGAATGTAATAGACGTAAATACTAAGAGGAAAAAGAAGGAACTAGTAAATAAAAGAAACACTTCCTGGTTTTACATTTTGCAACACATTTTAAATGGTTAAGTGAAACAAAATTCATAAGAGACTAGATATGTTATAGCTAATAATCATAATGAAATTTTAGTGGCTTACAGCACCAAAATTTTCCCCAAGTTCTGTTGTGTACACAAGTATGTTTACATATTTACTGTTACAGATGGAGGCAAGATTCATTTTCTCATGTTTTCCACGAGTGGATGCAAACTTGTAGGATATAGCATCTCTTCTTAAATGCATCTGTCAAAATCTTGTACAAATCTACAGCCAGGACTAAATGCAGTGTACTACTGAACCCTAAGGGATAGGAAAAACATAACCATTTTGTAAGGAAGAATATGGAACTGTAGAACAGAGAATAATGGTGATATCTCTATGACAGAGAATTTCCTAAATGAGGATGGCTCAAGCCACAGCTAAGAAATGGAATTTACTGGGCATAGAAGAAAAAATAAAAACTTCTTGCCATTTGAGGTCAAGGTCACATGAATTCTGTTAGTCTGGGAATCCGTCCATTATTAATTATCTGGTTAATGGATTTGGATTTGATACAGTGAATAAAAGAGAAGAGATTCTTAAAAACAGCACAGTGGAAGGATAAAAAAAAATCAACTATTGACATGTATGTATTTAGTGCTTGGCAATTCTGGTATTTGTTTTGGGTAAATGGACAGCTGGATAGGATATCTATATTTTTTTATTGCTGCTGCTAGTTTGCTATTTGTTTTTTATGCCAATACACTTGTTACAATAATTCAAGTAAGAAATGTCAAAAGTTGGTCATGAGCATTCGTTTTTTGAGCATCTGAGAAAAAAAGAAAAGAGGGGAGGTCTAGACCTTTATATGGAAAGATATACCCAGAACTCGATACTATCCTTAATTTTAAGGGAAAAGGAGAGAATTAGAAATATATTCCAAGATTATATATTATCCAAAGGATTGTACTTATTTTTATACACAATTATAGGAGAGACAAGACCAAACAATCTTTGAAACAAATCAATGCATTTCAACTATTTCATCATCAGTGTAAATTATATCAAAGTGAAAATAAGGTAAGACAAATGAGTCTTCTTTCTCCACTTTTGAATAGCAATATGAAATTTAAAGTGAGATAATTTCTCTTTCAAGGGAGCTATTCTGCTTTGAAATTTACTCATACACTCAGATATGTTAGAAAGGTAATGCACTTTGTAATGTGGTCTTTAAAATGCACAGTGTGACTGGCATGGTTTAAACATAACGTCTAGTTGCAGTATCACCCCACATTATCCTAGCAGGGAGAGATCAGGCAAACCACCAATTTTGACTCCACATGTGTTCTAGACACTGAAAAATGGATAAATTGGCTTCTTTTGTGCTTTCCTTGCTACTTGTCTTTATGGGGAGTGAAATTGTGTGGATGGAGCTTTCAGCTTAGTCTTCCAAGGGAAATCTGCAGGAGTCAGCAAGTCACAGAGCAACCTGGATGCCTCAGGAGTGACCATGCTGAAGAGAGTGGGTGCAGATTAGAAGGTAGGAGGTAGATATTTTAAGCAAGCTCCCATAGACTGAACTACAATGGGGGAAAGTAAAGTTTATGAGTAGTCTGGGCATTCTAGCAATAGCAAATATTAATTTAACTCTTTAAACAGCTATTATTCAAAGGGTTTCATTAGGTTTCGAAGACTTAATAAGGAGTGGTTATATCTTTTTTTTGTCACCGTAACTATATGATCTTCAATAAGTCCCTTAGCCTCAGATTCCTCTTGTAGAAAATACATAATGTCTAATGATCAGAGAGTAAGTATGAAGATCACATGAGGTCCCATCTCACTTAGAATGTATAGTTCAGTAACTCACAAAGAACATCTATGTAGTGCACAGAAATCTGTAACTTTAATGAGTTGCCCTTTAAATTCTTTATCCTTTAAAATTGTGACCACCTACCTCCTACCTGTATGTTTCACATCATTCTGGATTCTTATCTGTCTCTGCTTACTTAAGACAACCTTGGTCAGTAATAATTAAACATTTAAATAACAATTTCTTAGAGTTGCTATGGGAGCTGAATTTATTTTTACATCAATTCTTTAACATGCTGCTTGAAATATAGTAACTCTCCAGAAAGTATTAGTGTTGGCCGACTGATGGTCAGCCTTTCTGTGGTCCCACAACAACTTAATACACTAATTCCTGATGCTAGTTTTAGCTGTTGTAAGTTTCTTGTGACCAAGAGCCCACTGTGCATTAAAATTCCATTATCTTTCCCTATATTTTGTTTCCTAGATTCATTTTTTGTGCTCAGATCTCAAAAGTTATCAGGAGTGTCTGGTGAAGCAGAATTCTTGAAGTCTCTTTTGACAACCCTGATGTAGGTGATCACCTGAACCTTTAGTGGCTTAAGTCAGCAACTAGTGTTTTGCTCTTCTCCCTGTTGCCTCTAGAGCAACATCTCTCTTACTACATTTACAACAGCTTTTTGTTTTCTCCTATAAAGTTAATGGTTTTTCATACATTTCCCCTTATTTTTGAAAGATGTAATAAAATAAGAGGGATGCGAACTCAGGATAGCACCTTTCACGTGAATGCTAATGGAGGTTGAGGAGTAGGTACAATATAAATGAGCACCCCAATATGCAATCAGATCAGATAAGACCATGTTGGGATGGAGGGGAGGAGAAATGGGACTGCTGCTTGAGGAAATCTGACTGAAGAGAACAGTCTGATCATGAGTCAGTATGTCTTGGTGTTGCACCATATATGCCAAGTGATGAATGATTAGAGGTGTGGAGAGGAATTCAAAGTGTCATTGAGGAAATAAGCCCCTCAACTGGGAAAGTAGAAGTAGGAAACATCTCTTTGCTGTGCCTGCCTGAACATGTTGCTTTCCTCTTGGTTGCCTGTACTTTCCCCTGTGTAGGCTGAACACTAGATCTTGGCCTAGGATAGTTGCTAAGACCTTCTTTATTTTATTTGGAGTAGCACTGAAAGTAATATAAACCCTCTATAAAAATTTACTCTTTTAGAATTCTCTAACAGACTAAATGGAATGCAAGTTTATGTTAATAATATTAATTTAGCAAACATAATATTTGTTATTTAAAAATAGACTCTGGAGAGATGCTGAAAGCATAACATACACCTGTAAGACAAAAATAAAAGAACAGTAATTTAAAAGAAGATAGGCTTTGTGAGACTATGTATAAAGGCAGGGGCTAAAGAAAATCATCTTCCGAATAATGGGTATTAATTTACTATTTGTCATAATTCCCTGTGCTATGATCATATCCTTTAATATGTGACACAGGGTTGTAGTAATTCTACTTCTTTGCCACAGTATTCTGTCCTCTCAGAACTTTTTTTCATCACACAGATAGTGCTGCTTGTCATCTTCCACCGTCAAGCCCTTTTAAGTATTGAATTCATTAAAATATAGTAACAGGGATGAAAAACATTTCATTTTGAAGTGTGTCCTAAGGATCCCACAGGGATCAGTAACAAACAACAGAAAAAAGAAGTTAACATAATATCAAGCAATAAAACAATGCAAATTACATGGTTTCATCTCTAGTAATCATGGGTTAGAAAAATAGAGCAGGAAATCTGACAGGTCTTACCTTTTTCTTTGCTTTCTTCTGTGAGAATCTCAGTGGCCATGTCATATTATGGTGTGCGTGTCTCACTTGGAATAGGTGGTCAATTCTGTTTTCACACTTATGTTTTTTGTGCACATTTATAAACATTATCTGTTGTCCCCCACATGCAAGGAGAAATGAATTGACCAGAAGAGATTGTCTAGCCATAGCCGGGGTTAAATGGAAGTATGAACTATGAGACAACATTATTAACAACAGAAAGGGGTATTTATAGAGACATAGGGTGAGAGCCTGTTGAATTCCAAAGAAGACAAATAAACCTGAGAGACAACATTCTAAAGCAAAGAGTAATTGAGGAAGGGGGAGTGTAGGCAGGTGGTCTCTAACTTTGATAAAGAAAAGCCAGCGGTGCCAGTGTGGTCTCAGAAGGTTATTTTAGTAAATCAGTCCCAAAGTTTTTTTAGGGCCTGTTAATGAGAGAGGTTTTGTTTGTTTGTTTTTGTTTTTATTTCGTCTGGAATGACTCTTCTGGTATACAAAGGCGCACAGTGATTATCAACGTGTTAAATTTTTGTCTCGAGAGACATAGGAATCTTACAGACATATAAAAATAAAAATCGGTAGCATTCATTGAGCTTTCATTGAGTTTACTGAGCAAAGTATGAACTAAGGAGTTGATATATCACAATCTTTCAATTATTCTATGAGATAGGTATCATTTCTGAAGTGCTCATGCATTTTATAAAAGAAAGCACAGCTAGAAATAATCAAAGATAGAGTCTCAAACTCTTCTCTATGTAATCCCATAAGCCAGTCATTTCCAAATTATTCACTAGGAAAGGAGCAAAAATTAGCACTGGGGAGGAGAAAGAAAATATTTAGATACTTTTTCATTTATCTCATCATATAAAACTTCTATTTTTATGTGTCAAACATAAATGACATATTAATTATTTTATAGAGTTATTTACAAATAATATATATATACATATTTTATGTGACTATTATATGTTTTATATAAACTATATAACTAAACTATTTTATGTGACTCATTTTGTGTTGATAATGATAGATGGTAAAGAGGGAGAATGGTTATGTGATTCAGGTATATTATTACAGTAAAATAATCAATTTTAAGGTTTGTCTTAACTCTTTCTGTTCTTTTACTTTCTAACCTTCTTGTTTCCTTAATCTTTATGCTGCCAGGATCTACATGCTATGTGCCTTGTACCCACAGATGACTTTGCTGTCTCATAAACACCTCCCTTTTAATGCTGGTATTCTCTTCATGCCTCACTCCTTTCCTTCAATATTAGACTTGAATTTTGATCAACATTTTTGCCTATATCTCATTGTAAAACAAAAGATTTGCTAATATGATCATAGACCAGATTGATGAGCAATGCCATGACTTCTTCAGGATATCTACAATGCAAGAATGAAATATTTCATATCAAATAAAACTTCTGGAATGGTGAGCAGAGGGATATGTTTCCTATTCTTCTTTCTTTACCCCAAATATTAATAATCAGTTATATGAAATATGTCAAAAACTTTAATAAAGCATATTTTACTGTGGTATTTTCACATGTAACATGATTTTTAAAAATTAATTTATATTGAGATAGCATTAGTTTTCAACACTGAATAGGTTGTAATTACATTTTCACCATATCTGCCACCATAATAATTAAAATAAAAACAGACAATTTAAATAGATTACATTCAATTTATATTTCTTTCTTTAATGGCAGATTATTTAGAGACTGTCTACCTTTCTATGTATTTTTCCACCAGTGACTAATTTTTTTTAGTTTATTGTGTTTCAAATTACCAAATTTCAAAATAGGAAATAAAATTATTCAAATTTGTAAAATTATTTTAAAAATCTGTGTGAACATAAATAGTGTTACTAGAATGAAAACATGCAAAGTTTGTCAAAGATTTAGGAAGAATATTCTGGCCATACCTTTTGCTTAGTAGAAATTAGTGTTCAATATCTTTAAGGTCTTAGGAAAAGGTCTATGATCTCTTGGGAATACTGATACTAGTTTAGTTTATATTAATTTTGACAATGATCACCAGGCAAAAAGAAATCATTAACTAGATACTTGACATAAATTTACTGTGATCCAAATTCATCTTTTAAGTCCATCTTTTTAGAGATATATTGATGTAAAGGCTCTACTTTCCTACTTGGTTTATGGAGGAAGGTAGTGGAAGAAAACAATAGAGACTAGGGAAAAGAGGCTTAGTAGAATTTAAAAACAAATTTTTTTGGAGATCTAGTAGAATTGTTCAATTATATGAAAGGTTTTCTTTTAAGAAATTCTATATCTTTATCAAAGGTGAACATTTCACCATGTTTTTACATGACAGCAGTGTTTTTCATCTATTCAAATCACACATGCTTGCTTTGTACTCTTGGTAGCACTGATTTTATTTATTCTATACCACATACCATGTGTACCTTTTCAGACTGGTGTCTTTCAGCTAACAATATGCATTTAGGTTCACTCTTGTGATTTAGTGGCTTAATTATTTTTTTCTACTTAAAAATTACCATGACTTTATCTCAGTTTATCTGTTCACCTTTTGAAAGATGTATGTCTTTTAGATTTCAGTTGCTATAGTAATGCAACCATAAGTACGAGGTATACTTTTTTTTTTACAAGTTCAAATGCTTAGATTTTGTGATTGCTAGATCTGATAGTAAAATTATTCCTCATTTTTAAATGAAACTACCAAACTCTCTTACAAAGTGTCCAAATGGTTTGCATTTTTATTAAGAATGAATAAAATTTCTTTCACTCTATAACTATCAGAAGTTTATATTGTTAGCTATTGTGGTTTAACCATTCTACTAGGTAAATAATGAGATTATTGTATATGCTTAAAATTCTTTAATTATAAATGATGTTGAACTTCTTTTGTCTGTACAGAAATGTAAGATTTCCTGATTGCCATAATGAGAGAAGTTGAATTAGTATTTATGATTAAAAAGTTTTACATAATTTCATGTAACTAAATAATTACATAAAATTAATTAATGAAACATTACTGCACACAATTCAATTTCAATAAATTAGAAATAAAATTAAGCTATAACATTTTTATGAAAGTCAAACCAATTCAAATTTTATTTCCTGGTTTGAGTATTCTCCTTGAAACAAAAAAAAAAATGTTAAATTCATAATGTATGTTCAAAGGGATCAAATCACAATATATATTTTATTTTGGGTACCTGCAAATAATAGTAGGATACCAGAATCATTTCAAATGTGGTAATACTAAGACTTTATGAATTTTCTTTACTATTCATTACCCTTTAGCCTCATGCTTTTCATCTTTAATACAAATTGCTGAACTGTATGTTATATTCTACTATTTGAATACACACTGTTTGTTAAAATTGAAAAGAAATAACCTAGATAGGAGCAATTCAAAAACAAAGAGAAGGACAGCATTAGGAAAATCGTTATTCTAGTTAGAACTGGAAGGCCTTCATTAGAATGCAAGAGCTAGTTCATTGGATAACTTATATTCTCCAGCAACAGTGGAATATTTGAACATTTGATTCAATGTCAAGTTTCCAGAAACTATGGGGACATTAATTTAGTTAATTAAAATCATATGTAAATCGTGACAGAAGAAAGATATGAAATGTTCTAAGGGGGACTGCTTAATAATGTACAAAGAACAAAATATCTCAAGGAGAATGAATATAATTTTCCCAAAAATGCACATGAACAGTGATAGTAGCATTAACTGTAAGAACAACTGCATGTAGTTATATCTAAAATGCTTGGTAATAGAGATCTCTGTATATCTGAGATAGTTCAGATTTATTTTCTACATAGGATTGCTTTTTGTGCAGCATTTTCTGGCTTTTTGGACCTTGTAAGAATCAGACTTAACTTTTTTACACATTTTGTGATACCATGATCCATGAGAAATATCAGCTTATTTAGCTTTCTAATCCCATGCCCTGCATTTCTTTGTTTTGTATGATCTTTCCCATTAAAATTACTAGGTTTCATGTCAAAGGTCTGAACAGTAAATTGTAGTCATTTTGCAAATATTCAGCAACTTTCATAGTTTCAAAAAGTCAGAGGTCCTGATTTTAAGAGAAATAGAGATAAGCACAGGCAGCATCTATTTTTCTGAAGACATTTCTGTCCATGTCATCATTTTTGTAAATTCTGAGGTTATACTGACCTGATTGTATCTAACCTGATGTTTTCAATTGAGTGACTCTTGTATTTTTCTCACTGAAACACTGGAACCATTTCTTAGACCAAACACTAACACAATAGTACAGACTAATATTTTACAAGGTAGTACAAAGAAAAAAGATTTCACAAGTAAGGAGTGATACTTAAAGGTAATGGTGGTCACTAGCTTGCCATTTGAATTGCTTACCCACCAGCAAATACAGTCTTTACCAAAAAAGTAAAATTGGAAAAAAAAAAAAAAAGAGACTTGTCTTTTTGTATTTTAAAAACAGAGGACAAGATAATTTTATTTCAAATGGGCAACTAGTCTTGCTATATCAATTGGGTTAATAAATAACAATTTTGACTCTGAAGTTTACACGATGACATGTGCAAGCAATAATGAACTCAGTGCTGCTGCATGTGCCTATTAGAGGAAATCTTTGCAAACCAGGCATCTGAGGCAGGTGTGTCAATAAAAACAACTTCCTGTTTACAATACAGCTGCACATGTTTCTGGCAGGCAGTTTGAATTTGTGCTCCTCAACCTCAGTGATTTCGTCTTGCTTGGCTCTAGATTCTGGCATGTCTGTGCATAAATTGTCAACTTTATTAGAGCTATAAAGGCCCAAGTGTTAACAGCAAGCATGCAGATGCAGTGTTTGCCTAGCCAAACACACTTCCTGGATCACCAAAATAGTGCAGCTGCAATCATTGTGACATTCTATAAATCTTCATCTGTTAAACTGTGGCACTGTCATGACTTGATGCAAGGTAAACATTTGCTGTTTCAATTAACTAGTGGGTAGATCTCAATAAATATAATATTTTTTCCTTGAAGCCAACATATGCATTTAAAGTCAAAGCATTATTTTTTAAAAAATGGCTAATTTATAATTATTAAGTTAGCAATTGGATGACTCTCCATTTAGCCCATGTCTCTAATTCCTCACTGTTTTCTTAGAAACAGGAAAATCAACTTAAGTCAGAACTTTTATTTCATCTTTTTACAGCATGTACAGATGTTATTTGGTTCATTACCTTTGAAAGTAAAATTTGTGGGTCTTCTTTATAATTTGGTATCTTAAAATTGGTTTGTGTCTTTTGAGATCATTCTGTTGACTAATCTCATAAAATAATCAAGATATGGTAAATTAGTATCACTTGATGATAATATTAATACTGCAAGATGTTAGTGTCAGACTTAGACAAGTAAACAAGCAAAAAGTCAAACATGATCACTGTACTAATTAATCTCATGTACTTACTAAAAATGACAAGATAAATACAAAAGAAAACAATTGACATAAGAGTACATTTAGGGGTCAGTAACACAGAGGCATTGAATTTACTAATGTAACATCACAAGAATGTATTAATAGAGCATCCTTCTTAAAAACACTACTATTAAATTGGTATTTGTTAATATATTATGTTCAGGAGATACGATGGTAAACAGAATAGATGACGTCTGTCCTAGGTTCTGGAATTTGTATTTAGTCTTATAGTCTACCATAACTAAAATGAACTTTGAAATTCACAGAACATCATGTCTCTAAATATAAGGACAGTCACAACTCTCTAAATCAGTAGGAATTTATTTCTGTATTAGTTACCTATGGATGCTATAGTAAATCACACAAATGTGTGGTACAAATAACTTAACATTTATCTTACCATGCTGGAAGGTAGAAGTCATAAAAACAGCTTGCCAACTTGAGCTCCTCCTGGACATGTAAGCTTCCTTCCTTTTCCATCCTCCAGAGACAATTTACATTCTTCGTTCCTTGCCTTCCTCTACCTTCAAAGTGAGAAAAGATATTCAAAATCTTCAAAAGATATATATTAAAAAGATATTCAATCTTTCCTCTCTCTCATCAGTTTTCACTGTTACATGCTTTCTGACTTTAACTTGCCTTCTTCCTCTTACAAATGTTTTTGTGTTTACTTTAATCCTACTTGAATAATGCAGAATTGCTTCCTGGTCTCAAATTCTTTAATTTAGCCATAATTCTAGACTCTTTATTGCCTTGTAAAGAAACACATTTTCAGGGGCAAGTATTGGGAGGAGACATTTTTGAGTAGTCATTATTCTTCAATCACAGTGTCTCATCATTGTTCATGAGTTAACCATCTATTTTGTATTAGCATAACATGTAGAAGAAAAATTCAGTTATCTATATTTTTCTTAACATACAACCTGAAAATAGTTTAAAAAATATGGCTAAGGTTTTAAATTTCTTTTCACAAGTTGGTTGATATCTTTATAATTACATAAAATGAGAACACACACACACAGATAATTATCTCCATGGAGCTTATAGCTTTGTCTCCTGAGATAAGAAAGTCAATGATGATTTTCAGATATTTGTTTAATTTTCACAATTATGCAAAATATCATCTACCTACTTAATTACCTTAATCTTTTTTTTCTAGAATACTGAGTATATAAATATATATATATACACATGCATACAGATATATATATATATATATATATATATACACATATATAGGTATATATATGTGTATATATATAAAGAAAATGAGTTATACTTATGACTTCTTTTGTTCATACTGGAAGCATCAAAATTAAGTTAATTACTGGTTATCCTTAGCTGTGATGCTTAATATTAGGTATCAACTTGATCGGTAACAGTACCTAGATATTTGTATTTCCGTAAAGATATTTCTCAAAGAGATTTACATCTAAATCAGTGGTCTCTATGTAAAGTACTTGCTTTTCATAAGGGAAATGAGGCTCCATTTAAAGAAAGTCAATCCATCAAAGCCATGAGTAGCACAAAACACTGACCTCCTCTGAAAAGGCAGCTCCTCCAGTGACTAGACTGAGTTTCTGGTCTGTGGGCCTCCACCATTAGCTTCTGGAATTCCCAAGCCTCCACAATTTTGTGAAACAAATTCCTTAAAATGCATGTTTCTATATAGAATCATCCTCTTGGTTCTGTTTCTCTGGAAAACCTTGACTAACAGGCTAAGAATGAAGTTGACTGCAATTTTGTGGTAACCAGATTATAAATTCTTACAAAAACATGTTGGATCAAGATCTTACTAGCTATGTATTGTTGCAAAGCTAATGATGCAAAACAGCAAAATATGTCTAAGTATCTTAGGCACAAACTATCGGTACTGCCTTATTTGTTCATTAATAGTGAGTAGTTAAACAATCCATATTCAGAAGAGTGGAATAAATAATGGAGCAAATACTTGAAGGACAGAAACATTGGGGTCATTCCAGAACTTTGCTACCATATACACTTAGAGTATTAAAAGAGCTAATATATATATATAAAATATATATATATAAAATATATATATATATATATATATATGCTGTACTTTGTAATGTAGAACTAGAGCTTGAAATGAATCCCACATTCTGTATTTTTAAGGTGTTTAAACAGTGTCATTTTATCTTGTTAATGGGTTAAAAAAATAATATGACACTGGCCTTACATGGCTACAAAATTTCAAATACTTTCTTGCCTCTATAGAAATTTTTCCCAATCCCTGTTCATCAGAAATAATACATGAAGCAATAATCACATTTACTTGAAAATGAAACAAATATGAATTGCGAACTATATTGTGTTAGGTCTGCATTGCATTTTTCATTGATAAAGCCCATAGTAATTTTTTATTACTGTTACAGGTTTTTTGTGTATGCTTTTTTAAATGTTAAGATATAAACTCACATTAATCATTAAGGACAATTCTGTTAACTGAAAAATTAAATCATACTCCTGAAGAAAGCCCTTTGGTATCAAATTCACACTAAATTTCAATATTTCTACAGCAAAGCCATCTCAAGAGGGAATTA
The DNA here is from genome assembly GCA_004024945.1 of Uropsilus gracilis. Classification (NCBI taxonomy): domain Eukaryota; kingdom Metazoa; phylum Chordata; class Mammalia; order Eulipotyphla; family Talpidae; genus Uropsilus; species Uropsilus gracilis. The sequence continues at coordinate 7,824 of PVHY01007636.1, read as the reverse complement.
AGGACAAAATAACTATAACTAATAAGTTGTTCAATGTTTTAAGATTCCTTGTGTACAGAAAAATCACAGTTCAGTGTCCTTTATGCTTCTCCTTTTGAGGATATTATGTTTGTAGAGGCTTCTAGTTCTTTTAGAATGAATATTGCACTGTGCATTGCTGAAACCAATTTTTCACTCCAGGTATGCTCATTCGTATGTGTTCTAGAAGTTCCTACATGAGATATCTCATATCCAGATATCTCACTGTACACAACATAAAGTCAATCAACAAATATTTATAAAATTTAAAAATACAAAAACAAAACATTAAATATATTATTTTATGTACTGTAGGGATAACAAAGAAATAAAAGGTGGTCACTGGAATTCTAGGCTAGTGCAGGAGCAAACCTTGAAAATGCCATATTAGCTTATAAACAACATACTATAGCAGTTTCACAGTAAAGTGGGGGGAAAAGAGTAACAGAAAATTTGTTCAACTAAGTCTACTATATTGAAAAAGTAGGCCACTATCTAATACTTGACCTTGTGGTCATGCTAGAACTTTCTTAAAATTCATGCTATATGACTTATCTTTTTGGACAAAAGTAATGGGGTAAAAGTTCAATATTTGAATTTGCCTTGTTCATACTTAATACTTTCTTCAACACTGATGGCCCAGGATAACTAAGACTTTCATGGTCTGAAACCTCTTTCCAGCAGGCACCTGGCAATTATTCATATATCATGAGAATTAAACTATCAGTCACTGCTGTGATGACATGATTATTTTCTTATTTTCATCATCCTTAAGCAGCTGTCCAACTAATGTAATGCAGCATAATTGGTGAGAAATTAGTCCTATAATTATTGTAGATGATATGGATGAAGCCATGAGAAACCATCGGAAAGATGAAATAAGTAATTATTTTAAAATGACTTTGCATGTTTCTTTGCATGTGTATGTGTTCAATTACATTCAATTTTAACTGCTATGTAAGAATAATGATATTTGTGTTGAATCTTTTCTTGTAACAGCAAACTAAACACTTCATTCTCAAGAATTGATTTTTTTCTTGTCTTTTTAAAAGTAATTTACTAATATAGGTTTCATATATAGATATATATGCATATATGATGCATATAATTTTGTGACTCTGAACATTAGAAAAGAGCATGTTGATTGCTGGAAATGAAACTTTTTTCCATTGTCTTCAAAATTTAAACTTTGTTCCCATTTTATCAAAGTAATTATCTGATACATATAAATGTTAAATTCGTATAAATTAAAAAGTACATTTGCAAGTCTTCCTAAAACTTCTACCTGATTTGAACAGGGAGAATGTGCCCCTAAATGTCAGGCTTGTTTGCCATCTTTTTAGGAGAATATCTAATGCAGTACATTTATTTCAAGCAGAAAGAATTTTCTGAAACAGAAAAACACTGAAGAACTGAAGGCATGATGAAGTATTCAGTTCTAAAAGTTCCTAGACAATTTGAAAATGTCAGGACACACATTATTCTGTTTATATTAAACAACCTGTCACCCAGCACATTTGTGAAAAATAACAGTGGTTATTTGTTTGGTATTTCCAATGTCTTTGCATTTAAGCTCAAAATGCCTCTCCTCCAACCAGATCCGGTATAAAAAAAAAAAAAAAAAAGCTTAAACAGTTTATTAAGCTCTACTTACATAGCACCACTATTAATATTTAATTAACAGAGAGTGAGTTAGTGATATTGTTTTTGCTATAAACTGAATTTTTGTGTTTCTCCAAATTCATATAATGAAATCAAATCTCCAATATAGTCAAAGGTGGGATCTTTGAAGGTAGTTAAGTCATGAAGGCTGAGTTTATATTAATGTGATCAGTGACCTGATAAAAGAGACCCTACTTCCCTTCTCTTGATCATGCAAGCCTGAGAAAGAAAACTTACTATCCATGAACCAAGACATGGGCTGCCCTTACCACAGAATCTGCCAACACTGTGATCATAAGGGCTTTCCATCAATCAGAAAGTGAGAAATAATTTATGTTATTTATAAGCTCCGATTCTTACTGTCTTTTTTATACCAAACTAAACAGACTAAAGCAACCCTGCAACTCAAAAATCAATCAAAATGAGTATAGAATTAAATAGTCAGATCACAAAAGAGACAATCTAATCAGAAAATACTTTCCATGACAGAACCTAGTCATAAATATTATGGATGTACACATACTAGTTATGCTAAAAATACCTAATCCAATTCATTTAATGAGTTTTATAATATAAAATTGCCTTGTTTCAGGTGTGCTTGATGATTTTTCAAAGCATTCAGTTCAGATGTTTTAAGAGTTTGTACTCTAATCAAGACATTCACTGTACTAAGAGGTACTTTGGAAAGCAAAAAAGAGCTCTTGAATACATGATTCCTGTCTTGACAAGCTGAATTGCCGGGAAACTGCAGTAACAAAAAGCTAAATGTACATCAAGATAGTCTGTCAGTGTGTAAAAATGGGAGGAGTTACATCTGCAATATTCCTGGGAGTGAAGTTTAAATGAATGAGAATATAAGGTCAATACCTGCATTTTTATGCATCAGAATTCTGGTGATATAATGATGTCTTCCATTTCTCTTAATTACTATTGGATATTCTGAATATACTCCAGGTGAAAATTATCCCTAAGGAAATGGGCAAAACATAGTGAATAACCTTTTTAGAATAGTTATATTCACAAGAAAGTAAGAGGAAGAGGGAATGTCTAGGTTTGTACATCCCCAATTCTTCACCATGTGACTTCAGATTATAACAATTTAAAATTTCAATTTTTCATAATTTTATTCGAAATGGATATGTAATAACCCTTCAATGTGTAAAAAAGACAAAGAAAAGTACTTCCTGCTCCAGGGTTTATTACTTTTTAGTTGGTGAAGGAGGATCTACTTGACATTAACAAAGTGTATGATTTGGCAAAGAACAGGAATAAAAAATATATATATAGGAGTTGGGGATAGATTAGTTCTTATCAGATTAACAAGAATAGGTTCATAGAAGATGGCAGCTGTTGTAGGCTAAGAAAAGGACAAAAAAAGATGAAATGCAAAAAATATTTAGGATGACAGCCAGACTATACAGAGGATATTTACAGAGGAATGATGAGTTACTGTGTGAAAAGCAGGTAGTTCCCACACTTTCACATCTTTTCATCCAGGGGAGAAGAGAAATATCTCAAGATTTACAGAGGTGTCAATTGCTGTTTTTTCATCATTTTTACATGCCACGTTCCAGTGATTATATCTGTAATTTTCTAATTTTTCTAGAAAGATATTATTTTTTTTATTGCTCATATTTTCTAATGGAAAAAAATCTGTAACTGAGAAAATGTAAAATAAATGGAACCCATGAGCAGTATCAGAGTTCAGAAATTAATTTTTAAATTATGTGGTTTCTTACTATGAGGTTTCCATGTAGGACATACATGAAATTTGTAACTAGTAAAACTACCTTCTTTTCACCATTGTACTATCGTTTCTTTCATGTGTTAACTGAAATTCACTAAATCTTCGATAAAAGTACTTCTTCTTAAACAAATGCGATAAATAATGTAATGTGGTTTAAAATCTGGCAGTAGCATCAAGAGAAATGTAAATAGAGAGACTGAAGGAATAACTAGATCTTTATGTTAGAATTTTCAGTATGAAAGAGTTAAGAATCTTAAACAAGGTCGGTTGTTTGAGTCGGGATGGAAAAAAAAGGACATAGATTACAAAACTGACAACTATATAGAATCTTGATAAGGCTTATATTTCACAGGGAAAAAAACAAAATTGTTACAGTTTTGGTTAAATTAATCACATTGCAATTATTTGGCTATTCGTTAATTTATGTTGGCATTGTATTCCAAGGAATTTTTTTTATTTATCACATATTACTCTAAACTTACAAAGATTTTTGTTGGCAAGAACACAGTCTGTAATATTTTTGTTGGAACTGTGGATACATTTTTTTCAAATAATTTATTGTGATTACAAAATCAGGTGCACATAAAATTGAGATATGACTTTAGTTAAAGTCATATTAGTATTTTCCTTCCAAACATAAAATCCAGAACTTCAAGTAGCACATTCATTTATTTCACTTTATATTTGTAATTCCTTGGCATGGTATATTTGCAAAATAGTTACAGATGTTTAAGTGAAGTATTCTTTTTGAGACTTAAGGGATATATTTCAGATAGTCAACTAATGTAAAACTTAGGTATCTAATAAGAGTTAAAGGTAGCCCATTTTACTAATATCTAAAGCAGTCTGAATGGGAATTCATCATTATCATTATCACTAGGCAGTGTGTTGAGCACCAGAAAAGTTGGGTATTTTTCACTCTGAAAGCTTTGAGGACAAACTATACATTACCTTGTTTCTTTGTAATAAATTTTAACATAGAAATCAGGTATGTGGAGAAACAGAATTGCAATGTTTTCCTATAAATTCAGAACTCTTAACCAAGAATATCACATGTAAAACAGACATTTATTCTGATATCTGGAAATAAATACAATAGATGCATTTTACATCATAATGTTTAGTTTATTATCAAGTATATTAGAAAATGTATAGTTGAAAATTAGATTGACTATGCTGTTGTTTTGTTGTAGAAAGGAAATTGATATTCAAATATCATAAATTATGCTTTGTACTTACTACTTATAGCAGAGAAATAGTGTTCCTTAAGTTGCCCAAACTTAGTAATAGTGGAAGTTAATAAATGTTAAAAATGTTAATTTGGTAAAGAAAATAAACTTTATAAATTGCTTATCATGATTTTTAGTGGCCATTAAATTATGTACTATTTGAAATCTATAATATATAAACTATGCTTCACTATTAATTTGGGTATCTTGCACTTTGTAACTATTTTGAGTCCTAATTTTTTTCTGAATATTTAGGGAAGAAGCTTTGCAGTATCTATCTGAATACTGCATGTATTCCTTTTAGATCAGTGATTCTTAACTTTTATTTTATATAAAAATCACTTAAGGAATTATGGAAATCTCAATGCCCAGACCATACCTTATGTGAATTAAATCAGAATCTTAGTAGATAAGATATAAGAATCAGTTGCTTTTAAAGTTTCTTAATGATTCAAATATGCATCTAACATTAAGAATCGATGCTCTAGATTTTGAATTTCCTCTTTCTCATGATGAAGTGTGTTGTATGAGAATATTAAATGCTTCGTATAAAGTTAAAGGTCTAATTTCCATATTCAAATAAAGTGTCAAATGCTCTGAACCTTTTATCCAGATGCTCTTGCTCTTGCATTTCTCATTTGTCTCATCCTCAGGCAGACTTCTTGCTCTGAATTTTTCTCTCTTTAGGCATCTGAGATAAAAAAGAAACATGGTCCACCTTTCTTTAACAGAAAAAGATATATCACTCCTTGGATTTCAATTACATTTTTCATGAATAGATTCTATCTAAATAAATGAATGGAATGATTATCAGTTAATACCAGCTTGAAGTTTGAGATTCTAATTCAAAATGTATTTAATTTTAAACATGTAGCAATTGAAATAAATGGCAGATTTTACTATAGTTAAAATATCTATATGTCAAACTCCAGATTTTTGATAACAAGTAACTCTTCTTTCACTGTATTTGAACTTTTGGGTTAAGACTTAGGATCAAGATGTAAGCCACCACAAAAAGGAAATATGGAGTAAAAATCAAATATAAAGATTACTCTTTTTATAACATTTAATCATATGACATATGTGCTCTGCTAGATTTAATCATAGGAATAATAATGTCAGCTGAATTCAAGTATGGCAGTGATTATTTCCATATTACAGGTAGGGAAACTAATGTTAGTTTCTATACTAAATTAAAACTAAACTAAAACTAGCTATTTTGCTAGTCTGTCTTTTGGAGCTCTCCATATCTAGAATATAAACTATATTTTATATGTTTCTAAAACTATTTTCTTACTCTCTTATGCTAACCATTAATGAACATTGTAAACATCATAAAAATCATCTAATATAGGAAAATTAAGGTTTTCAGAAAAAATGAAAATATGATATTTAAAAAATTCTGTACACTGAATTGCTTTATTTTTGTTTGTTTGTACCTATTTATCAAAAAATATGTTTAGAACCTACTTACAGGAATAGAGTTAAATCCCAGGAGAAAAGGAATGCAATACAGGGTCCTTTGTTTCTAAGAGTTTATAGTTGTCAAGAAGATAAAAGTTGGAGAGAATAATTATCCATTTATGGATTATTTAATATAAGATGAGGAACACATTCCAGGTGCCATAACTGACATATGTTTAATAACTAAAGGTCATCTAGTACACCCAGGCCTGTAGAAGAAGAGTACCTGGATATAAATGAGACCTCCATAAGTTTCAGGTGTGAACAGGTTATCTGGATAGTAATGCTATTTTTAAAATTCAGTGAAAATACACAGAAATGCTCATATACAAACACATATGAAGATACACAGAGAAATACCTATTGAACACCAAATTGTTTACTTGGTCCTATACACCACACTATGCAGTTTATTTACCTTTTTTTAATGTTGTTTAGTCATTTTTTTAATTGATGTATAACTTAATTGTGTTAAGTTTTCCATTTTTAGTATCTATATTGTGAAAAACATTTATATTCTCTGAATTTTGACAGATGCATGAAATCATATATCATCACAATATTTTTTCAAAATGTTTGTTATTTCAATCACATAATTCCCCTTCCTTGTTATCAGTGTCAAAACATACATACATATCAAGAAATATTGCTAATTTTAGCTAAAGTTGCTGTAAAAAAGTGCAAATTTAACATGAGGTAAAGTTCAACCATTAAAAATGTCTTTCTTTGGTGAAAATTGATCATAAAGCAGTCTCAGGTAATTACAATTTTCATATATTCACTACTTCCATAGAGCTTTTGTGAGACATTAATGAGACATGATATGTGAATATAGGTTACCTTAAATTACAAACCTCTAGTAAATTACAAACCTCTAATTAAAAAAAAAGTAACCTCTAGGTTACCTTAAATTACAAACCTCTAGTGCATTAATATGCACTAAATATGGGTACGCATACAACGTGATTACTTAAGAGTGAAATAGTACAGTTTGCAAAAGTATATTTGAAAATAACTGAAAATATTTTACCTTTTTTACTGGTCCTATATTTTAAGAAATGACCTTGGGTTTAAGATCATTTCTGTTTTGAGTGTGTGTATATGTGTGTGTGTGTGTATGTATATGTATATATATATATATATATATATATATACATATACATATACATATATATATTAAAGACAGGAGGAATTATTGACCATGGCAACACAGTGACATATTTCTAGTCAGACAAAACTTTACTAACATCCTTTGTTCAAGTCCCTGGATGTTCCTACTTTTTAGAAAATAAAGAAACCACTCGCTAGTTGAAAATTTCTTTTCTGATGTATTTCTTTGCCTTGATACATTTTTGTCCCAATGGTTGTGCAGATATACTAAAGCAATGATAAGGCAGTTTCTACTACAGCCAAAGTTACATATAAACTATTTGAAACTGTGTTAACATCAATGAGACTTGTAGCACTTAAGGTACAGGATCTCTAGCATGTCCTCTGTGGGTCAAATAAAAAGCTGCAGTTATGAGGAAAATAAGACCTTAGGACATAAAATCCATATTAAAACATCATGAACCACTATTGAATTTACTGATGAATGTTGTCCCAATAGCAGAACATTCACAAAGCTGTTAATTTTATTTCTTGTAACTACTAAGTTTTCTGAATGGAGTTAGAGATCATTTTCAAATAGGGATTTGTCATCCT
>PVHY01007635.1:10577-66222 GCA_004024945.1 Uropsilus gracilis | reverse complement strand
AAAAAAAAATGCCTTAGCAGCCCTTCACCCTCCATGTGATGGTCCTACATAACAACATAACTTTCTGAGTTTCACTGTACAATTTTTTTTTTTTTAGACTAGTTCTCGCTATTTTTGCCCATGGAACCGCAGGCTCATGCTGCCCGGGGTACCACAGACTCAAGCAATACCCAGCCTCAGCTTCCCAGGTAGCTGGGATTACAGGTGCGGGCCACCACGCCCAGCTATTTTTTTGGAACTAAGTCTCACTATGTGCCCCCGGAGGGACTCAAACCGTGATCCCTGGCCTCGCTGCGGCTTCCTAGGCTGCCACCTACAGGCATGCGCCACCATGCCCTGCTCACTGTACAATTTTTTAAGAAGAAAAGGTAAGCAGAAACCTCATTACACAGGTAATTAGCTCAGACAACTAGACATGGCCCTGCTTTAATGTCAGTTACTACAACTGTCTGTGAAGGTTTTTTAAATTATTTTTAAATTACTAGAGCAGTCTGAATTTGTTTAACATGCCATCCTCACAAAATACTTTCCATACACCATTTAAAAAAACAAACAAACCTGGTTTGACGTGTTTAAGTAACATCAAAGAAGTCTAAGCCTATTTAAAAATAAAAACATTCCAGCCTTTGCCTGGACCTTTGTTCATACATCTCAGACCTTTTTTTCAGACTTCCCTAATATTTCTTGCCCCATATGTATAGTGAATGTGTTAAAAAGAGTGAAGTGATTCATGCACACTGTTTCTCCATTTCTTTTGTTTGGACAATGGTTACAAAACACGCTTTCATGGATCCACTCTGTCCTGTCATCACCGAGCCCTCCTGGTCCCACATCAAAACACCCTCCTTCTGGGAGCAGGTCTGTAATCACTTTATGTTCTCAATCACATACTTCTGCTGCTGGAAAGCTGGGCCCAGAAGTAGAACCACATCAAGGACCCCTGATCTGTTGAGGAAGGTTGCTTCCCAAGGACTCTGTGTGCCAGTGCATTGCCCAGCCATCACAAATGCTATGCCTCAAAAGATTCATTCACAGTGCTGCCTGTTGCTTGGCCTTGGTTTCATCTATTTCTAGAGACATGAAACTTGTCTTTCCAGCTATTTGAAGATTCATCGAAAAAGAAAGGATGAAAGCACTGTGGGAATTATAAAACAGAAACAAATGTAACTGCCACAATATATTAATCACTGACGAAGAAACAGGAGTGACATTAGATCTACATATCAAAATACTCTACAAAATTATTTCCATGTCTGGTACCTTAATGAGGTCACCAAGATGCAGACAACTGCCAATTTTTGGCAGCTGCATACTAGCAGAGTCAGGTCAATCTGGCTTCAAAGATCAGGCTTTTTTCACTGTCCTTCTCCAGGTGTAGTCTCTTAGATTCCTCTCTACTCAGAATGAAAACAAGAACCATGTTTAAAGATCTTAACTAAGGATGGGTGGGAAATGATGTGACCAGCCCCTGCTTCACCCCATCAGATTTTCAGGCTATATATATATATATATATATATATATATATATATATATATATATATATATATATATATATATATTTTTTTTTTTTTTTTAGACTAGGTCTCGCTATTTTTGCCTGTGGAACCGCAGGCTCTCGTTGCCCGGGGTACCACAGACTCAAGCAATCCCCAGCCTCAGCTTCCCAGGTAGCTGGGATGACAGGCGTGCACCACCACGCCCAGCTATTTTTTGGAACTAGGTCTCGCTACGGGCCCCAGGCAGGACTCAAACCGCAATCCCTAGCCCTGGCTGCTTCATAGGCTGAAGTTTACAGGTATAAGCCACCGTGCCCGGCCTAAGGCTCTGTATATTTGGGGAAGTTCTGCAACATGATGTGAAAGGGAAAAATGAAAGATGGAAGATAGTATAATTTTGCATTACAGGATAACCAGAGATGACAGAAAATTCATTACTGGAAGTTCTGTCTTCCTCATACAATAGAGTAGATGCACAAATGACTTAGACATATGCTTGTTTTTTGAAAACCGTTAACAACAAACCAATCAAAAAGAGATTTTAAGGCCGGGCACGGTGATTCGTGCCTGTAAGCTTCAGCCTATCAAGTGGCCGGGGCTAGGGATAGCGGTTGGAGTCCCGCCTGGGGCCTGTAGCCAGACCTAGTTCCAAAAAAAATAGCTGGGCGTGGTGGTGCGTGCCTGTAATCCCAGCTACCTGGGAAGCTGAGGCTGGGGATTGCTTGAGTCCGTGGTACCCCGGGCAACAAGAGCCTGCGGTTCCACGGGCAAAAATAGCGAGACCTAGTCTCAAAAAAAAAAAAAAAAGACATTTTAAGAAGCTGGGTGTGGTGGTGCGTGCTTGTAACCCAAGCGCTGGGAGGCAAGAGGCTTGGTTTTGAGAACACTTTGATTATAACCTGAATGCATGTATTTCACTCTTTAGAAATATCCTGGAGTTTTTTCTTCCTACTCCAAAATGGTCTGGCCACTCTCAGCTTTTGCACACCTCTCTCTCTCAGGACTTCAGTAGCTTCCTAGGGAGTCCTTCACTCCATCCCATCTCCCAGCCCTAGGGGCTCTCCTGCTTCTGGACCCCATATCTTTCTTACCCTTTTGGCTAGCAAATGCTTCAATAAGCTTCCTGCACCAGAGTGTCCAGAGGAAATATTTTAAGAACTTGCCAATCTGAAAATGTCTTTTTTTCTCCCTTACTACTCTCTTTTAGCTTGGATATAGCATTCTAATTTTGGAATAATTTTCCTTAGAATTCTGTTTTCTAATAAAATTCTGTTGCTGGTAAAGAAATCTAAGAGCATTCTGATTCTTGGTTCAGTCCACAAGAATTATTCTTTATTTCTGGAAATCATTATTGTTTTTCTTACGTTGTTATTTTTTAAAATCTCTGGGCTCTAAAATTTCACACGAATGAATCCCCTTTGTTGCTTTCCTATTCATTTTGATGAGCATTCAGGGGGCTGCCCGGGTTCTTTATTTTCGAGAAACTTCATTGAGTTATTTTGTTGATAATTTTTCCTACTGCGTTTTCTCTTCTCTTTCCAAGACTCCTAAACTTTGGATTGACTCTCACTGTGATCATTTTTCATTCAAGTTTGTCACCACGTTGTCTTTTTTGTCCTACTTGCCAGACATTTCCTGAAACTTCTATCAAAATTTCCATTTTTGCTCCAACATCCCCCCCTTTCCCCCCTGAATGTTCATTTTCTACAGCATCTGCATTTTCTTCTCACAGCTTTGAGGCTATTACTGGTGTGGTTTCTGTGCAGTGCTTTCTTCTGCTCCTTGCACTGCCACAATCTCCTGATCTTTCTGCTGGGGAAGGCTACTGTTTTGTAAAAGGTGACCCTTGTGTTCTTTGCTTCATCACCGCAGGCTGAGACTCTGAGTCCAAAACACAAATTATTGCACATCCTATTGCTTTTAATACATCCTAACAAACGTGTTTAGTCATTTAGAGCCTCTTGCTTTGTAAAACTGTATCCAACAGCACGTAACTGCAAACAGGACAAAGTCCGAGACTCCGTAAGCCCCCAGATTCTTCTACCCTTCCAGCTTCTCCAACCTGGACACGCTCCTGTTTATTGTTGCACGTCATCGCAAGAAGGGTAAGTCCCTTCACCGACTCTCCCCCCTCCTGGGAGGGCGCTTCCTTCGTCTTCATCCCCTTGAGCACTACAGTTGTGTGGAAGGTACCATTTGTGCACCCCTTTCCTAACTCCACCCAATAAATCTTGCCCTACATTACTTCCATGAGGTAGTCCTGTCTTTGTTGACCCAACCTCAAATCCTCAACCTTACCACGCATGCCCTTTAGAGCAGGCCTTTCCTCAGCCGTCTTGGCTGTCCACTCACCGTCAACATGTGACTCTGAGAAGCCCGCTGCAAGGCTCTGATGTGGGCAGCCTTGTCCACTGGGTCTCCTCTTAGATAATGTGTTGGGACTTGAACTCTTGACTTCTCAGTATTTCAATCTTGTCTGTCAATTTCTCCAAAGGGAAACCCTTCTGTCTCCTACCTGAGGTGCCCAAGTCAGCTGCCTGCAGCCTGGATGCCAAGGGAGGAAAGGACATGGGCTTTGGATTGTAGGAGGATGAGGGCAAGGCTATTCATCCACTGAAATCTTGGAGCCCACATCCCTTAGGCCACCAACCACACCCAGCTGCACTGGGGACACCAGACATGGTTGAGATGTGGGTACTATGCAGAAAACAGAGGATTAAGTTCATCTCCAGCTCCGGAGTGGTGAGACCCTCCCCCAAGCCTTGCACAGGCACAACTTTTTCCTAGAGCAGGAGATGGTAAGTGTTTCTATAAAGGTCAGAGAGCAAATATTTTAGGCTGTGCAGGCCACGTGGTCCATCACAATCACTTCCCTCTGCTGTTGTAGCAGAAACACAACCATAGACTCCACCTAAGTGAAGAAGCCTGGTTGCATTCCAAAAACGGTTATTTATAGATGCTGAAATTTTAATTTAATAAAATTTCCAGGCACCATGTATAATTATTCTTCTTTTGATTTTTTCAACTGCTTAAGACTACAAATTTCTTAGATCGCCACAAAAGCAAGCAGAAGCCACGTTTGGCCCAGCTACTGCAATCTGCCATCCCAAGAGCTCATCGCAGACTTTGGGACCTTCTTTCTCTTGCCCTGAGCCATGCCTCCCAAGGCTACTTTTGTCCATAGGCAGAAGAGTTACCAGATTTTCCACCCTTCTCCCTCGTGTGCCAGGGAAACTCAGACATTTACGAATTGCCTTGGGATAGAAAAGGTGGTGATAACAATTTAGGTCTCCTGCCAAGTTCTATCCTGGGTGGAACAAGCTGCTGACTGTTCTCTCTCCTGGACTTTAACCAATGTGATAAATGAGTGCGGTGGGAGGAGAACGCTGGGAAGGTGTTGGATGGGAGCCCCAACTCCCAGGCCTTGAACTTACCTGAGCCAGAATTTCTGGCTCTAGCAGTGGTGGTTGTTTTAAGTAGACCGTACTTAAATCTAGTCTCAGCATTCATATTAACCAAGGAAAGAAATCCACCTCTTCTAAGTTCAGGGGCATAACAGGGGCTTGGCAGAGAAAAGAGATGCTTTGTCACTTTATGAATGTGAGTTTGAGGGCAAGTCCATTTCCCTTGCTGAACCTCAATTTCTTTATCTCTAAATTGCATATAGTCACCCCTACCTCATGGTTGTATGGATTAATGTATGGATTAATGAAATAACATATCTAAAGTCCCTATCCCAACAAAAAAAATGGCAGGTTACAATTCTAACTCACCTGACAAGGAACCTCAGAGAGGTTAAGGCGTTATCCAAGAGGCCCTTGGTTAGTTAGAGGTAGAGGCAGGAATAGCCCTTGTTTGCTCAACTTTCAGCTGATAGTCTCTCTTTGGCCCTGGACTGCTTGATGAGGAGGACTTTGTTCCTTTTTTTTTTTTTTTTTTTTTTCAAATCCCACCTGAAATGCTAAGGTAGGAAAGGTATGGGTGCTGTGGGATATGTTCCCCATTAGTCTCAAATCCCCCAGAACTCTGCTATAAGTGAACATGACCAGAAACTGAGTGAAGCTAACCTCTCTACATCACATGACCCAGAGGTACCCCTTCCCCCAAACACCCCACCTCCTCCACCCTGGTGGTTTCCCGATACATGCTTCCTCCTCCCAGGCTGGGCCATAAGGCCTGGACAGCCACAAAGCTCCTTTGTATGTGTTTATAGAGGGAAGAGAGAGAGCAGGGCCTGGCTGTACTCAAACTGCATGAGGCCCCAGCCCTGTTTACACAAGACAGAAGGAGCCAAAACAGATGACCCTGTTGCTTGGGGGCGGATTGAAAACACAACCCAAGTCTAGAGCCCCTGGCTCGGTGTCCTTGTTTCTGGCCTCCGCCACACAGAAGCTACACGGAGGCGCCTCTTACCCAGGGAGCCTGTTTACTCAGTTGGGTGAGAGATGTTTGCACAGGGAGGGGGTGGCAGTGGCCATCTGGCTGTTCTCTGGTCAAGCAGTGGAGTGTTGACAGGTCAGGCCCCTACCACTGTGTCCCCACCCTCCGTGGAGGCTGCCTTCACAGCAACCTTACTTTGAGAGTGAATATGGGCAAGAGACAAATTCTTAAAACATTCCTATTTTTTCCCCTCTACTTCAGACCCAGACCAAACAAATCACTTTGGGTTTTCTATCCAGTTATATTTGGCAAGGTGGTAAGAAATGCAGTTTGGGACATTTAAGGAATAGTGATGGTTAGCGGCTGTGAGGTACCTGGTGGTTGACAAAGCAGTGTCATATTCACCGGTCTGTACAGTCTTCCAGACAGTGGGATAGGTAGTGATGGCCCAAACCATTCCTTTTTACAGATGAGGAATGGACACTTAAGATTGTTCAAGTCACCTGAAGGAACCACACAACCAGCATGAGGCAGAAGCTGGAGACCACAGATTTCAGGGTCCTCCCACTCTGCTCCCTGCATCCCAGCCTGACTGTAAAGTGAGGTATGCCCAGCGATTGTGCCACCATGCTTTGCAGGTGGCTTGCAGGAGACATTCAGGGCCATGGTGGAAGAAAAGGCAGTGAGCCTCAAGGCAGTAAGCCCCAAGGCACTAAGTGGGGACCATGCCCTTCCCATGGACACCACCAGGGGGCATTGCTGGGCACCAGACAAAGCCCATGGACAGCCTGAGGACTGTCCAAATGACAGGAATGTCACACACCACCAGTTTCATCATGGAGGTGGGGGAGCATGTGCCTCCAATTGCCCTGGCCTATCTTTTCTTGGGTTTCCTTCCCCACAGTCAAACTGCACACACACACACACACACACACACACACACACACACACACACACACACCTGAAGCTAGTACCTGAGATCCAGTTGCTGTTTTAGCTACTTGTTCTTTTTCTTCTACTTTATAACCTCGCCCTCCAAACCTACTAAGCAGGCATCATTTATGCTTCCTCCCTTTTTCTCTGCACCTCTGTCCCTTATATTCAGGTCCACCACTAGATTCAAATAGTTTTGACCTATACGACCCATTGGAACATCTCAGTTCTACTTCTACTACCTGACTCAGCCTATGGGAGCCCATCTCAGAGAAGAGAAACTTGTAATCTAAATCTTTTACAAGTTGAGCTCTCTGCCCCCCCGCAGGAGGAACAAACTGGGAGCTGACCTGAAAATCAGGGGACCCCTAGGGCGTAGCTCCCCGGACCCCAGGTGTAAGAGTGCTGAAGTCATGAACTGCATCATTACTAAGGAAAATATAGGAACCCTGTCGTCAGATTCTTTACCTTAATTAAATTCTCTGTGAAAAGTCATTGAGATACTGGAAGGAGCTCGAGGCAAGGAGAACCAGATAAGCTTTACAGTCAAGGAATAACCTTGGGTGACTTGTAACCGACTTTAATTATCCTGATTCACTAAAAATGATTGCTTAGGAATGTTTAGTAGTATCTAATGGTAATCTATTTTCTCTTAAGATATTGATTTCTGTCTTTCACGATATTGTCCTCACGTGCTCAATGATATTGTCCTCATGCGCTCAATGATAATTGCCCTCACCATGATAATTACCCTCATGCGGTCATTCCTCTCTCACTGAGATAATGTACTCACTACTCATTAGAAGCCCCTCCTCATGGGATGTTGAAGTAACTCGTTTAAACAAGATAAAATCTAAAATAAAGAAGCAGATTTCATTGCTCACTGAATTTGTGTCTGTGATCATCATTCGCCTGCCTGAGTTTTCCTGTCTACCTGAAGCCTGCACTTAGCAATCTTTCTTGCACGGCCGGTCCGTAGCATCAGCCCTAGCACCTGACTCAGGTCCTGGACTCACCCGGCCTTTTCTCTTCCAATGCTGTTGGGCTCTGGCTCTCCCTCTTGTCAATCTTTTCTTCAATGATCTCTTTTCTATAGCAACTAATGCATTACCATGTTTTACAGCTTCCAGAGCACTTCTGCCAACTCCAGCCAAGACCTTAGGTGACCACCAGAATTAATCACCAGACTCAGGAGGGAGGGAGAGTTCTTTTAGACAGTCCAGCCTGTGAGCCTTCCCAGCTGTGAGCCAAATGGAGCAGAACTGAGCCAACCATGCTGATCCCTGAGTCCCAGATTGAGAATTTATAAGCAAAGTAAAAATTGTTAATGTTTTGACCCACTAAAAATGGGGGCAATTTGTTTTGCAGCCTCAGTAAATAGAGCACTGTGTTAGCCAGGGAGCAGTAACAGCCAATAGAGAGAGTTAAGTAAGGTACACTGACTGCTTCCTTCCCCTTTTCTCCACTCAAACAGCAGAGAAGCCAGAGCTTAGGCCAGGAGTGGGGCAGAGATACAGTCTCCTACAGACAGACCTCTCTCTTCCTCTACTCCAGGCGAGGAAGAAGAATAAAGAGCAGACTAGTTTACCTCCCCACTGTCATTCCTCAGCCATAACACTGGTCAACAGCAAAGGAGGGAACCTTTGAATCAGAGGTGAGACTAGGGTTTTAAACTTGGCAGAATCTTAAGCGAATGTCACTACGAAGTATGGAATCTCCTGGTTCCATTAAAAAATCTGTTGCCCAGAGAGATAGGACATCTGACCATACAGAGGACAGCCAAGGGTGAAAAAGAAAATGACTCATTCCTGTGCGCCTGTAGATGGAAACTACTCAGCAAAGTGGTTATGTTTGTCAAGTAACCAAATTTATCCTCACTCAAGGACCAAGATGGACACCATCTTAAAATACCAAGAATGTCTATTCAGGAGCTGGACAATATTAAAAAGATGTGGCTGGAGGGTTGGAAACCCTAGCCTTGACCATTCATTCCTACAAAAACATGACATTGAATTGTTTGTTTGTTTGTTTGTTTGTTTGTTTGTTTGGAGACTAGGTCTCGCTATGTTGCCCGGGGTACTACAGACTCAAGTAGTTGCCCAGGGTACCATGAACTCAAGGGATCCCCAGCCTCCATCTACCAGATAGCTGGGATTACAGGCACCTGCCATGGTGCCCAGCTGATTTTTCGAGACCAGGTGTCACTATGTTGCCCAGAGTAGTCTTGAACCCACAAACTCAAGCAACCCCAAGCTTCTTGCCTCCCAGCATTTAGACAACAGGCAAGCACCACCATGCCCATCAACATTGGAGTATTTTGTTAAGGGGAGTTATGTAAATAAGGATGTGCCTTACAATCTGCCCTCTTCTCCTGTAGGTTTACTATATACTATAAAAATAAAGAATGTGGCTAATCTCGGCCAGATGATTCCATGGCAGACATCATCCTGAGAGATTTTTATTTAAGCCTCACAACCTGCAATGAAGATAGATTTTCATTTCACATATAGGAAAACAGTTTGAGATGGTTAAGCAGCCTCCTCAGGCCAACTTAAGTCTTTCTCTCAAACACACAAAAGTTTGAGTAACTCTCAAGGTGGCAGAACAAGGATACTAAGCCAAGTCTGACTCCTCTTGAAGGACAGTGATCTCAGCATGTGGGCCCTGAGGCTTGACCAGAGGGTTCAGCATGCCCTGCAGAGGCTCTAGTGTCTACAGTATGGATTCAATAGGTCATACATGAAGGGGACAGAAGACAAGGTGGGGACATCTGCCTAGGCCCAGAATATCAAAGGACAACACCCTTCAGGGTGAATAAGGAAAACTCACACCAAAGAAGCTGATAGAACCAGACATGTTGTGCACTAGTAGTTCAAGCACTGGGAGGCAAGAGGTCAGGGATCACTTGAGCTCATGGGTTTGAGACTACCCTGTGCAACATAGCAAGACCTAGTCTCAAAAAAAAAAAAAGAAGAAGAAGGTGATGGAGACAAATGACTATATATTTGTGCCTTAGGAAATTCCTAACTGCGAGGCCACTCTTACAAAGGTTTGTGGCTTGAAATCATACTGTTGAAGTGACCCAAAAAACCTTCTAACATCTTTGAGTTTTTAGTAACTCTGACCGAATGTTACAAGGATGCACTTCTGGGTCAAGTACCTGGGTAGAAGACTGAGTCAAACACAGATTCTTGCTATAAGTACAGTGTTCATGTCCCTGCAGCCTGGGCCCCAGGTCAACACCATCCACAGCTGGAGGTCTCTGTGGAGCTGGAGCAGAAACCACCAGTGGAACCCTGCCTCATAAGTAATTTTCAATAGAGATACCTACGACATGGACATAAACCTCAAGTGTTACATCCACTCCTAACAAAGAGAGTGGCCAGGGGCAGTGGTGCACACCTTTAATCCCAGCTGCTTGGGAGGTGGAGGATAGGAATCACTTGAGTCTGCGGGTTTGAGACTACCCTGGGCAACATAGTGAGACCCAGTCTCAAAAAAATAGCCAGGCATGGTGATCTATGTCTGTAACCCCAGCTATTTGGGAAGCTGAGGCTAGGGATCACTTGAATCCATGGGTTCGGGACTACCCCAGGCAACATAGGGAGACCTGGTGGAAAGCAGGCACTATGTACAGAAATCACTGAACCCATATTTACTTACCAGGTTTATTATTTATTTCTATATGTTTCTTTTGTTTTAACAAAATCCTTTGTCTTTCCTTGGGAAAAAAGAATTTTTCCTGAATTAAACAAAAGATGGGAATCTTTAAAAAAAAAATGAAAGAAATAAATCCAGTGTTTAATTAGCTCCCATAGAGAGAAACCTGAGTAACTCAACATGAAAGGTATAGATCAACAATGATTTGGTCAGGCTTTTTCCTCACTAGCCTGAATAACCTGCACCTGGGTTATTGCATCTTCCCCATAATTGCGTGGTCTCATGGGTGTGCACGTGTAAATGTACACACCTGGACCCTGGAGAGAGGGGATAAAGGGGCAAAGAGAGTACAAGACAGGAACCCATGAGATGAGCGAGCACAAAAGAACTCCAGAGAGACTAGAGAAAGAGCATGAAGATTCCTGGGGGTCCACTTACCTCCAAGACCCATACCCCTGCCCCCCCTGCAATGAAGACCCTATCCAAACTGGTGCTTTTAGTGTAATTGGCCCCAAGGATTAGTTACATTACAAAGGTCACTAGCTCAAGGAGACTAGGGTCTGGTATTTGTGACACATTGGTGGATGCATCTCTTCAGTGTGAATTCTATCAGCTTTCACAAAATGAAACTCACACTTGAAGCACCCAGTATCTAGAGCCCCCTTTAGAAACTTTATTTGTTCAGGGCAGCCTGATAGTCCTTAAGCAAGTGTCTTTTTGCAGGAGCAAATCATTACATTTCATGGTACTTTCAATACTTTTACCCTCAAGTTCTTTCCAAGCTCTGGGTAGATGCCACCTCATCTCATTAACTGAACACTTTTACCTGAAACCTTGGGATTACCAGCACTATTTCACAGAGACCCTCTACTTGTGGAATATCATTTCTTGGAATCTAGCCTACAATATCATTTCTTGGAATCTAGCCTCAGGAAATGGTCAGGGATGTCTTTAATGGTTATACTCAAAGATGTTTTGCTGTTCTAACAGTATCACTATAAAACTCTGTGATTTGATTATTTACAACCCTCCCACCCCTGCCTTGGACATAAGCTCCATTGTTTCCTTTTCTAAATAAATTAAGAAAATAGTAACAATGATAAGTAACATTGGTTGAGTGTTTTCTTTGCCCCAAATGTTTCACTTTATAATTTACATGTAATATATTGTTTCTCACAAAAACTTTGAGGTTAATATAGTAGCATTATCAACAATTATCAATTATTAATTATCACCATCTTACAGATGAAGAAATAGAAATTATTACAAAGCCCCCAAACACATCTCTAGTGACAGAGTTGAGACTAAGCAACACCGGACTCTAAATTTTAACTCTGAGTAAGTACACTATACCTGCTGCAAGACGAATTCAGTAGCCTTTTAAGATAGTCCATGAAATAGGTAGTATCTCAGAAATACAAGAAACAAGAAGTATCTTATTTCGCTTGTTGGCTAATCTCAAATCTGTGGCCCTAGGACAGCTGACAGAGTGTGATTTTGTTTAGGTTCTCACCTTTTATATAACCCACAGGTACCACATCTCAGATAATGATGAGTCTTTGGAAATCTTAGCAATCATGGTAAATGCATTCTTATGTGTTGATGTTTCTTGGCGTGGATATGTGATGCTACTCAGGTGAAGACATGTGAAAGTCGACTGGGAATAAGAATGAGGGCCAAAGGTCATGAGATTTTCTTTGCTCTTAAAATGGGACACAAGAGAGTTAACACCAGTCTCCTGTACATCCTCCGGATATGTTATGAGGAGATGACTGGAGCTGTGGCAGCTGTAGTGGGCCTATGAGAATAAACAGCAAAAGGCAACTGTCAAATATGTTGCCAACTTTTCTTGCTTTCTTTTTTGTTATGTGTTTTTCTTTTCTTTTTAAGAACTGGCTTTAACAGGACTGTGGTTTATAATATACGATTTTTTATGATTCCTATTTCTGGTATTTGTTTGAATTGGAACTTTGAGTTGTAAGTGATAGAAATTGAGCTGAAGTTAGCTTAGGCAACAATGAGGATTTATGAACACATAGCTGGCAAGGGCAGAGTATAACCTGGCATGACAGGAAGCAGAGACTAAGCACCACTGCTTTGTTTTCTCAACCTCCTCTTCTCTCCTGTCAGCTTTATTTTCTCATGATGGTTTGACTCAAAAGGCGTTGCCAAAACACATATCTGCTTAGTTTCATGATCAGAGAGAAGTTTCAAAGACTCTCAGACTGGTGGTCAGGGCAGTGATCAGCCCAGTCTGAACGGGGAGCTCACCTTTGACAAGTTAGTGTGGCTGGAAAATGAAGTCACGTAGAAGAAACACCTCTATTCAAACGACATATTTATGATGGTGGGGTGTAGAGAACGGAGTAGGGCAGGGAAGATTCTTTACAAGAAGGGGCTGCTGGGCTGACAGTAATTGGATGCAATTAATAAACCACTCCACACTTCCAAAGAATACAGTAGTCACACCTCTTCTATTACATCTGGTTTTGTATTTTACATTAAAAATTGGGATTTATGTTGATGTAAATGTTAAATACACACCTAATGTTTTATATTTTCCAAATTGCTAACCAATTGCTTCAATACACAACCATGAGATGAGTTATTAAACAAGACCTGAAGCAACTCTGCTGTAAATAACTCCTTTATTTACACTGTATTTGTACTGATATGTATATTTTTATATTTACATATATCCACTAATCATTCCTTTTTCCTGTTGTTTCCCTTATCACTCAATCAAGTATTCTAAGTTTGGGACTGGAGTTATTGTCACTGTTGCTCCATGCAAATTAAACCTAGTTAAAGGGTAAGAATGGATACAGTGGATTTTGTTTGTCCACTTTCTGATCCTGATTTGACTCCCTTCTGTGTTCCATTTTGTACTGAAGAGGTCTGGAATGGTGTAAATTACACTTTCAGACTCCTTTGAGGTGACTCCAGTGTCATTTTCTGTGGTGTAGTGGTGATATCGTGGCAACAGGATGACAACCAGAAGTGTAGTGGTCAGGGGCAGTCCACAGGTGGTCAGGACGGAGGAGCCAGATATGCAGCTCACAGGCAGGATTAGAAGGATTCTTCCCTCAGGAGGCAAAACAGTTCACCAGAGATAGCCATATCCTAATCCCCAAACCTGAGAATCTATTACCTCAAATGGTAAAAAGGACTTTGAAGATGTAATTAAAGAGGCTCAAGGTGGGGAGGCTATCCTGGGGTAGAGGGGTTATCTCAGCATAATCACAAAGGTGCTCAAAAAAAAAAACTGTCAGAAGCTCAAAGTCAGAAAGCAAAGATGTGTGAGGACAGAAGCAGATGTCAGAGAAAGATTTGAGCAACTGGGTTTTTGCTGGTGGTTCATAGATGACAGAAAAGACAGGAAATCTATTCTCCTTTAGAGCCTCCTAAAAGAATGCACCCCTACCAGCACACCCTGACTTTAGCCCCAAAAAACCCAATTTCAAACTTTTGACCTCCAGAATTGTAAGAGAGCACATTGTAGTGTTTAAACCATTCAATTTGCAGCTATTTGTTACAGTGGTAAGAGGAAACTAATACAGAAACCAATATGCCCCAGAGGAAAGGCTTTCAGAGGCTAACCTTTGGGAATATGCCAGCAGGAAACCTTGGCTGGCAGCCCAGTCACGTTGAGGTGAGGCCAACAGCCTCCACTGAAACTGCTTTATCTAGTTTTACCTACCTGGGCTTGCCCTGAGAAGGAACAGAACAGAGGCCACAGGGAGTAGCCTCAAGCAGTAGATCTGAGGCAATATCCTGTGCCCAGAAAGCATCCCTGTGATGACTAGTGCTTTGTTTTTGACAAGACTTGTCTGTGGCCTTTCCCACGGGGTAGGCACTGCCTCAAAAGGTTTCCCAGATCTGTGTGCAAATGAATCCAAGGTTCCCTACAGTTCAAAAGGCATAGCTTGAACCCCCAAGTGGATTTAAGTCAGAACCCAGTGACATTTGCACACCATCTGCCCCCACATTATCCGCACAGTAATCTATGAGGTAGAGACCTGCTGACTCCATATTTAACTGAAGAACTGCATTTGCAGGGACTTTGGTAAAAAAAAAAAAAAAGTGCTACAAACTGGGGCTTAACTGGAAATCACTGCCTCACAGTTCTGGAGGTGCCACAGGAATGTTCCCTTCTGAGATCTGTGAGGGACCAGGCCTCTCCTCTTGGATTCTACGTGATCATCTTCATCCTATAGATTCACATTGCCTTCCTTCTACAAAGCCTGTGTGCAAGTTTCCTCTTCTAAAAAGGAATTCAGTCATGTTAGATTACAGTCCACTCTAATGACTTAATTTTAACTTGTTTACCTCTGTAAAGACTCTCCCTCCAAAGGCGGAAGGGAGGATACAAGTCAACCTGTAATGAGAAGAAAAGTTCAGAGAGGCTAACTAACTTGCCCAAATATACAGTCAGTTAGCACTTCAGCAAAAATTTGAATCCCAGGCTCATCCTAAGTACCAAATGGATGGTGCAAAGGGGGCAAGAATCTTCTCCATGGCAGTAATCTGAGAAATCAAGGAAAATAAGGTCAAAAAAACATAACTGTGAAAGCATAAGCGAGCAACAAGGTAGCAAGCCTTTGACTTTTCCAATCAATAATCATAATAATAGCATTTCAGTGTCACCGCAAAGTTAAGTATTTTTACAAATATTGTCCATTTTAATGTTCAAAATGATGAGAGGAGATAGCTTTTCTTAAGATGCTCATCTTAGAGATCAAATAACTGTGGTCATTAAAGGCAAGAACCTACCATGACCTGTACTGAGAAGCCTGCAGCCAAGCACAGCCCCTACATCAATGTCCTGTGCTCATTACCACCTGCCTCATACCATCACCACAGGTACAAAGAACACCTGCAAACGTGTGGTGTGAGAAATTTAAAAAACTATCAGAAATGACTGTTTTCTTTAACAGCAACAACAAAACTTGCTGCAGGACACCAAGAGCAGTGAAATTTTCGGTAACATTAAGTCCTTCCTAAGCTTTACATAATTTTTAAAACAATTCCCCTAAAAATAAAACAGGCACATTACTATCTCATTAACACCAAAACAATCCTAAATCATTATTATCGTGCCAGTCATTTTTGATAACGTGTAATTATTTGGATAATTTATATATAGTTCATATATAATGTTGAATAAAGTTAACTCAATCATTAAGGTCCTTGCTGCGTATTTCATAAATAGAGAAAAAAGAACTCATTTATTTCACTAGCCCTGAGCATTTTCCTATCTTTTCTTTTACAGTCAAGAATTTAAAAAAAACAACAGTATGACAGTGATGCAAATAAAAATAAAATTACATTGAGACTTTCTTTATTATAACCAGGACCAAAATCTTGCAGTAAAATGTGGTCCTCAGTTGTTAACATGCATTTGAATCACTAAGGTGAGCACTTTGTACCCACATTTAGAGTCTCTGATTTGGAAAGTCTGGGGTGGGTCCCCAGAAGTGCATTTCTAATCAGTTTCAAGTGATACAGACATCAGTGGTTCAAGGGTCACCTTGAGACCACTATCCCTTCAACACCAACCAAACATATTTATTTCCTTTCTTAATGTGACACTGATTCTAAAGAGGGATTTGTGTAGTCTTTGCCATCTTTGCTGGGTTTCTTCTTTACTTATGGGGTACAGGAGATATATTCTATGTCTTTGGAAAAGAGAAGACTTTTCTATTTTCCAGTGACCTATCCCTACCCCTCCCCTCAACACATACACACCTGACAGGTGCTTCCAGAAAGAACATTTTTCTCAGTGAACCCTGCATTAATCCCATGCAAGTCAATATTTGAGTAGCACTTACCAGAGGCCCTCCCTAATGTTGGTTCATCTAATTTTGCATGGTCACTGCTCATTTGCAGTGACCTACTGCAGCAGGGAGAGATGAAGTGATCGGGAAGGGTTACACAATTGAGAAAATGTTCTCCATGTAAAGTGAATTGAATTCACAATTCAAAAGTCAACAGGGACCTGGTTGTGATATCCTCCTGAGACCCAAGTGGAGCCTCTGTGTCCCCTACAATCCCAACTGTCCACCTTGTCTGGGAGTATCAGCCTTCCAGAAAGAAATATGGTAAATCACATTTTTTTTAAAAATGTGCCTATAACTCAGTAAACTCTCTTGTCAGAGTCTGTTCTAAGTAAATAATGCAAAAAATATTTGCAGGAAGGCTGAGACCAGGAATTGCTTGAGTCCATGGGTTCAAGACTACTCTGGGCAGCATAGCGAGACCTAGTTCTTAAAAAATAGCTGGGTGTGGTGGCACGCACCTGTAATCCCAGCCTTGGGAGGCTGAGGCTCGAGGTCATTTGAGACCACACGACTACCCTGGACAATATAGCAAAACCTAGTCTCTGAAAAAAAAGAGCAGAGCATGGTGGCACATGCCTGTAATCCCAGCCTTGGGAGGTTGAGGCTAGAGGTCACTTGAGTCCACATGACTACCCTGGACAATGTAGCAAGACCTAGTCTCTGAAAAAAAAGAGCCGGGTATGGTGGCACATGCCTGTAATCCCAGTTATCTGAGAGGCTGAGGCTAGGCATCACTTGAGTCCATGGGTTTGGGTCTGTCCCAGGCAGCATAGTGAGACCTAGTCTCCAAAACAAAAAAAAAAAAAAGAATTGCACACCTTCATTCAAATATTTCTTTTTCTTTTTTAATTTCCACATGTTTATTTGGTTTTTTATATTTTTAAATTTATTTATAGATAAATTTCACATCTTTGTAATCCCAAGGATTCACCCTCCTACCCTCTGCATCGTTCCTCCCCTGTCCCCCCTGCCCCAAGTTGTGTGCTTCAGTTTGGTGCTTAGCTTGTTTTGACTTTTCCTCATGGCTTTTGTTTATTTTTTTCCCTATATTCCATATATTAGTGAAACCATTTGGTTTCTGTCTTTTTCTTTTTGACTTGTTTCTGCTAATATGATTTCTTCTAAGTAACATCCATGTTATCATAAAATCATCAAATTTGTCATTTTTAATTGAAGAGTAATAGTCCATTGTGTATATATACCACATTTTTTTCATCCAGTCATCTGTTTTGGATCATTTAAGTTGCTTCCAAGTCCTTGCAATTATAAATAGTGCTGCAGTAAACATCCGAGCACAGGTGTCCCTTTGTACCCACATTGAGGTCTCTTTTGGGTAGATTCCCAAGAGAACAATTGCTGGATCAAGTGGTAGTTCCATTTTCATTAATTTGAGGGTCCTGCACACAGCTTTCTCTAATGGGTGGACCAGTTTACATTCCCACCAGCAGTGTAAGAGTGTTCCTTTCTCTCCACATCCACGCCAGCACTTGTTGTTGCCCACTGTTTGGATGTGGGCCATTCTTACTGGTGTAAGGTGGCATCTCATTGTGGTTTTGATTTGCATTTCCCTTATTGCTAGTGATGTTGAGCAATTTTTCATGTGCCTTTTGGCCATTTGTATTTCCTCTTTGTATTCAAATATTTCTTAAATAGCAAAACTTTGGAGTAATCTACATGTCTAGAAATGGAGGCATTACTAAGTAATTAATGGCCAGTCTGCTTGATGGAATTCTATATTAAAATGATATATATTGTCTAATTCTATTGATATATATTCCATGTAACAAAGTTTAATGTTTTTAATTTACTATTTTAGTAGTAGCCATTTTTATGTAGTACAAATCATTTCACATCAATCACACTGGGTATAAGGCACAAAGTTAAATTCTTTTGTTGGTAAGAGATTTATTGTCAGAACACAGAGGGAGGTAGGGAGACAGAGAACAATGTTATTTGCAGCAGAGTTGGAGGAAAACAGAATAAAACTTGTTTGGTCTGCAGTCTATTCAGGCTGTCATCTCATTCTGCTGTGGGCCCTTGGTACTAGGTGGTTAGGCTCCCTGCTTCAAGCTCTGCCAGGCATGCACCAGCCCCTCACTGTCTTTATTTTGAAAGTTTTATTTCTTTTTCTTTCTACTCAAGCCCTTTACTTATTCATGACTCCCACTGCTTCGTGGCCTGTTTTCTGATTTCTGCTTACCCCAGTTTATTCTGTGTAACTCACATTTGAATCTTCCTGCTCCCAAAATGATCTAATTACTTTAATCCCCTACTGTTCCCTCAGTCATAGCTGATAGGCCAGGCCCTCTCATAGTCCTACTGGTCAGCATATACATTAACTGCTTCCACCAAGTGTTCAACCCTGACCCAATCAGCTCTGGTCCAAATAGTGGTCACACATATAGATGTGACAAGTATTTCGAGGACACTAGCCACCTGACAAATACAACTATGGTTTTAAACTAGGTGTAACATAATAAATAAAAATTATATAATATGAATAGGAAAGGGATAAATTAAAGTCATCACAGTCAAGTTAGGGTGGAAGGATCACAGGGATTATTTTTCTCCAATTTTTTGAATTTTCATTTACTGATACTGTAACTGCTGTTTATTTTTGAAGCATTTTTTCCTTTTTCTTTTTATTGAGGTAACTTTCATAAACAATACTGTATAGGTTTCATGTACAGTTTCTAGTTCAGCAAGTGTATATAATCCCCCATACCAAATGTTCTCACTACCACCAAGCAGCCTCCTCTGCTTACTTCCCTCCACCTCCTAATTTTGAAGTATTAAAAAAAATTATCTCCCAAAGCAGCAAGAATCCTACTAAATCAGTCTCTTTCATGCACTTGTCTTGAAACATATAGGAAAGTCACAACCATGAAAGCCGAAAGCCACCCTCGCACAGAGATGCGGCATTATTTCTGCCTTAGCCCTCGGAAGGCAGGTGAAGGTGAAAACTACAATTGCAGGTTGTGAAAGCACCTTAAGGTCAAAAGTATCTGTTATTGCTCCGAAAACTCCTTTTAAACTGCTATAATACCATATGCCACATGAGCAAACACACAGAACCTTATAACTAGCTTGTTTGTGAAGAGTCGTCCTTTGTCCACAGGCCAAGTATTTGAAAATACCACCCACTCAATTGGCAGAGAACTACAGAGCCCCAAAGAAGCTACCAAGGCAGTTTTTTGAAACCAGCCACCTCGGACTTCACTTTGATCTTCACTGTCTACATTCTTGTTTCAGTTCCGCTGCCACAGACATACAATTACTACATATTATTATTGCTCCATAATAACTATAATTACAAGGACTGCCAGGAATGGAAAGACAGGAGAGATTGAATTATAATATGGACTGGTGTCCGGGACAGTGTGCTTGTTTCATGCAAAGCCTGACAGCTCTCTCGTTCTGTCCTCCGCACTAATTAGGGGTGCCGAAGTTGAGATCCCGAGCCTCAAAGCTCCAGGCTAACCCACCCCTGGGCAGAGGATACACGTAGCGATTCGGGCACCGAGATGCAGAGCCCTCCAGCGTTCCTAGAGAGGCCTCGGAAGCGCCGCTCAGCCCGGAAGGCGAGGTGCTGACACACTTCCGCTCTTTGTGACTCATTGTGTCTGTGTCGAGACGTCGGGAGGGCCTAGGTCTGTGCACGGCGCCCTTCGGCCGGCCTGGGCCCCAGAGTCAGCTCCCCTTTCTCGCCCAGCGCCCCCAGGCCGCTCCAGGGGCTCACGGTGAGACTTGGGGCCGGCCTCTGGGGAGGGCGGGCGGAGCCGCAGGGGTGTATGCGTGAGGGTGGGCTCTGTGCTGCGGCCCTGGGGTCCCCCACCGGCGGCCCGGGTGGAGTGTGAAGAGAGTCCCCTTCACAAGCCTGGCCGTAGGAGGCGCCGTCCCGCGGAGACATGTCCCCACCCCACCAATGGGTCCAGATGGGCAGGGGGCGAGGGGTTAGTGCCTGGGGGTGCTCTGAGACCTGGAAAGATCAGCCATCTGCGGGGCCCTTTACCCGCAATGTCGTCATCGTAGTTTGACGTTTCTAAGAACCAAGCCTCTAGCAGACCGACCCCTGTCTTGATTCCTCTGCTCTCCCCTGGTCGCCATTTGCTTTGATTCCAGAGAGAGATTGTGTTCTGGGTCCTACAGGACCTCGAGGTGAAAAATGCGGAGGACCGAGAAATGGACGTTTTGAGGTGCCGCGTACAGGTTTCCAGCTCACCTCCTTCTCACCCCACCCCCACCATCGAGCGTTGATTAAAGAGTATTTGAAGTCTAGTCATAGAGGATAAAGAAGTGGTGCGCATCTGATGGAGATAATGTACACCCCACTCTCTTCCGGGTTTGTGGACTATTTTGAAGGCTTTTAAAAACTAACTGTCCTGAAGTGGATTTTTTCAGTTCTGGGTAGTTACTCTGCTTGACGTGGAGTGAAATTTGTACTGGACCGTTAGGAAACTGAGTGACCTTGGATAAAACAAGATATTCACTGACTCGTCAATAAAATTAACTAGATTTTCTTAAAAGTCTCTTCAAAAGTTGAACTTATTTGATTTGGTCAATGTACTTGAAAAACTCAGCTACAATTTAGCCTGACATGTTCTCTCCCCTCCCTTTCTTGTTGTGCCTCCAGTACACAATAAGTTACTTTCATTATAGAGAGTGGCAGTTACATGGCCTGAGACCAAAGAAAGCATTTATTGTACAGGCCAGTGCTAGGCGGACCGGAGGTGGTCAATAAATACTCATTGAATTGTAGAGAAGTCATTGTAATGCAAACAAAGCACTGTTACTATATTTGCTGCCCAGATGTGCAGAAAAAGCTTTATTATATAGGGTACCTTAATGAAGATTTCCCCCAGAATATTTCCCCCAAGTTACTATTATTTCTAAATTACTGTGCAAGATTCTTGTTCATTGCTTCATGTGGTTTTCACCAGTCTTCACTATAAGCAGGGATACTGGCTACTAGATACTATAATCTTGCTAAATATCTCCTTGATCTACACACTTAAGTTTTTTTTCCTAACTATTGTATGTAAACACAGATTTAGTATCATTAAACCTCACCTTTCTGAGAAACTCAGTATTCTTTGGGCTGCCAACTGTTTCTTAAATGTAACATTTTCATGTTTTAAAACATTTCATAGCTCTGTTCAAAAATGGGAGGGGGACATATTACTTAAACTTTCAGGATTATACCTTGGAAAAGATATCTTGTTTAGAAGATAATTTTTGGGATCTAATGAGCTTGTAACTCCAAGCCTTTTGGTAAGAAAGTCATTGGTATTCTTGGTGAGACCTATTTGCTGGGGGTAGTCTTACTTAAATCAGATAGTGTCAGAATCTTTTTCTGCTCACAGGGAGGGGCCCTAAAGGTACTTTCCTATTCCTCAGAAGTATTACCTGCTACCCCTCCCCCCCATTTGACAGCTGAGGATACTGCCTGCCAGGGAGGTTAAATAGCTCACTCAGGGATCTTACTTGTGGGGAACAATTCAGGTTTCCAGCCTGTGCTACTTTTATTGTTACAGAATTTTACCCATTGCTTAACCTTTAAGCAGGATGAAAATAAGAAAGTAAATTATGTCTCTTAGGACTACTGAAAAAAAAAAAAAAAAACGCTTCTCCAGGACAACTAAATGCCATACTTTTTAAAGTACTTTATATATTTTGCCTCACTTAATCATCACAACAACTGTATGAAGCAAACATTTTTCATTTTACATATGAGGAAATATACATGGAGAGATTAATTTAGCCTAAAAGCATCAGCTAGTACCATGCAATAACACTTCAGTGCTAACACAAAATTCTTCAAAGTAATCCATAGTGGGGTGATTTCAGCACTACGTAAATGGGCAAAAAAGAGTTACATTTAAATTCCTATTTTTTAAAAAAGGAATGCTTGCAAAAAATCAAAATTCTCAGAGATACAAAGAAGCATTAACAAGTCTACTTAAGGAGGAAGGCATGAAAAAAATATCACAAAAACTTCCACAGCAAATGCTTGGTGCAGACATTGAAGCTAGGAGTTATAAGAGCAAAGATCATGTGCACAAGTCATCTGGAAAACCTAAAATAAAATTCAACCTTTCCTCCATTGTGACTTTTCAGTCTCTGCCCCAGAACAGAAACAAAGAAATATTGATTGGAGAACAGGACTTTGCCCCATTTAGAAGTGTGTACATGCCCCTGTTTCTATCACTTGGGGTCTCACTGCCTCTTCTGAAACCCTTTCTTTCAATTTCCACTGGCACAAGACATATCCTACTCTTTAAAACTGTGGGCTAGATGTGGGACACAAGTCAAGATTTCTTTATATATTTTATCAGCTACATAGCTGATAAAATGATGAATTTTATAAAAATAGAAACTTCTCATGCATGGCTAGTTACTGCGCAAGTTGTATTCAGTTATCCTATTTGAAAGTTCCATCTGGTTAGAATTTAGATGATACCCACTTCTACCGCTGTGTCACCTTTGCCACAAAACTCCAATGAAAACAGTGAGACAGAATCCAGTGAGGAGTATCCTCCATATAAGATACTATTTTTAGATAGAATCTGTCTGCACACAGAAATCCTTCTTTACCCACATATTAGGACAGGATGAATTTGTGGTGATGATTAAAGAACTTGAATTGAGGATTCGATTCCTAATATCAAATCCTGACTGCCGTATCATTACTATGTGACCTGAATGTTATTGAACATTGATAAAACTCACTTTTGTCATTAGAAATGAGACTGATTGTATCTACCACCTAAGATTGTGTGAATTTTAAACTGCCAGTTTCTCACGAAGATAAATACAAAGACAAGAGTCCTTGTCCTTGAGGGGCATTTGTTTTACTTGGGAGGTGGAAGTAGGAACTATCCAAATAGTAGTACACAAGAATAAAAGCCATAAGAAAGTAAAGAAAGTACTCAGGGTGTTCAAAGGAGGAAGGTATCTTATTTAACCTGGGATGTGGGGCAACATTGTGTATCTATTTTAACCTGCAGAGTTGATAGTGTGGAGATTGTTCATGACAAAGGGAAAATGAAAAACCCACCTATACTAGAGGAACACTAATGGGCCAGATGGGCTGGGGTATAGGGGGTTGCTACTAAGAAAAGGAGTGGGAAGTAAGATGGGAAAAATAGAGGGATGTGTTGTGAAGAAGGCCCTGAATGCTATGTTGGTAGCATTGGGGACTCAATGACAGTTGGGAGGAAGGAGCAAATGACCAGAGCATGTTTTGTTCAAAGCGCTTTGAAACAGGGAGAAATTGCAGCTGGAGAAACTCGGTGACTATGGCACTGGTTTAGGCAGGCTGATCTAAGGAGTTATTGGAGTGGTGGGAAGTAGTTATGGGAGGCATAGCAAGAAAAGTGAAAAGCCTTTCTTTTGACTTTCCAGAATGAAAGGAAAGAAATCAGAGCATATAAGAATCATGTAACCTGTGGTTAAGAAAAGCCAATGGAGTGACCTCTTGGACTGCTTACTAGCGGTTGGTCCCTGTAGTAGTCTAGGAAGAGGCTCAAGGGGCCTTCTTCAAACTACCTTAATGCATCAGTTATTCTCTGGACTCCTCACACACTGTTTTTGCAACCTCCTTGTATTGAAACCTCTTTACAACAGTTTGCACTTCTACTGTGTACTATATTTATGTCAAAATAGGAGTCATGCTTCTCATCTTTTCTCCCCCCTCAGGTAGAACACCTTGCATCTTGTAGATACACAGAAATATTTAGGCAATTGAATAGTTGTACCTGTGAGAACTTTACAAGCGAGACTGATTTGAAATTGAAAAACCAAATACATTTAGCAAGGATGGTCGGGTGCTGACTTCATACAGGTCTAAAGGAATCACTGGGAAGAGCTACAATATATGATCTACAGTAGGACTTTATCAATTTAAAGTCATTAGAGATATGATGTGATTGCCATATTCTCTTTACATTTATTGTATGTAATATTCTTTATTGTTATAGACTTATTTTAATCAGACCTGTGTTTTCATTAGGAACCAAAAATGAGGGAGAAAGGATTAATCCTGATAAAGTTCAAATTAAAATCATTCAGAACCTTTGTAAGTAAATTGGTTGTCTCCAACCTTTCCTCTTAATAAAAATAGTCCTATCAGTAAAAACAACTCTAAGAATTGCACATACATATTATACCAATTATCTTATATAATAAAAAAATACTTTAAACTGGCTATTTAAAAATAACTTTGTGCTGTTAAATAAGTATGATTCTTTTTCCAACAAAAAAACTATATATATATATAAATTATATATATATTTCACATCTTTGTATACCTGGTCTAACAAAATTTCTAATAAATTTTTAGTGAGAGCCTTGTAATTTACAATGCTTGCTAGTTTAAAACTCTTGGCTTAGTTCACCATTGTAGCAATTGGGTAGTCTGTCTCTAAAACTTCAATTTGATCCTTAATTTTGGTTACTATTGAAGTGAAAAAGGATGCTTCATGAAGATTTCTCCATTCACATATAAGACATGCATCACTAACTCTGCTTTAGTAAGTTGTGATCTGTCTTACCTACCACTGTAATAATTTTTTTTTTTTTTTTTTTTTTTGAGACCAGGTCTCGCTATTTTTGCCCATGGAACTGCAGGCTCTCGTTGCCCGGGGTACCACAGACTCAAGCAATCCCCAGCCTCAGCTTCCCAGGTAGCTGGGATTACAGGCGTGCGCCACCACACCCAGCTAATTTTTTTTTTTTGGAACTAAAGGTCTCGCTGCAGGCCCCAGGCGGGACTCGAACTGCGATCCCTAGCCCCGGCCGCTTCATAGGCTGAAGCTTACAGGCATGAGCCACCATACCTGGCTTTGTAATAAATTTTTGTTGAAATTAGCATAGTACATTTACATTTTCCATGTCCTTAAATCACCGGTTCTTCAAAACTAATTGAAAGACGTCTTATATTTTTAAAAACTAAAGAACTTCATTTGGAAAAAATTTTACATTTGTAAGTTTTAGAAATGTTAATAGGATTTTTCCAGGAAGCTTGGTATCATTTTTAGCTAAAGGTACATAATAATGGAAAATTTCCCAGCATACATCTTCTCCTATAGTAATTCTTTCCTCACACTTTAAGCAGCTACTTTTTCACTCATTGGTTAACATCTTGTTTGACTTAATATTTTACCTTCTAATCTAGCTGAGTAAAGCTTGCTCTAAATAAAAATTTCCAGCTGTTATTTTCTTGTTCACGTGTTTACATCAATAGTATTTGCTATGTTTGTAGTTTTTCCATAAGATGCTATAAATCTGCTCATCTCTTTTATGAAGGTGAGAGTAATTAAAGCTAGATAATATAATCCCTTACTTCACATAACTGGTCTCAAATCAACTGCAGTAATTTTCTCAGTTATCATTTGAAAGTCCCATCATAATACCTAAAAATAAACAGGTGAATGAGACAGCCCTCTGTATAGAAGAGAAGGACACCCCCCCCCATTCTTCCCTTAGTATGTGTCACATCCCACATAACTTGTAACATTTCAGTATTTAGGCTGGGCATGGTGGCACATACCTGTAAGCAGCAGCCTAAGAAGCTGCAGCGGGGGCCAGGGCGCACGGTTCAAGTCCTGCCAGGGGCACTTAGTGAGACCTAGTCCAAAGAAAAGAATAGCTGAGAGTGATGGCATGTGCCTGTAAACCCAGCTACCTGGGAAGCTGAGGCTGGAGATTGCTTGAGTCTGTGGTACCACAGGCAACGTGAGCCTGTGGTTCCACAGGTAAAATTGACAAGACTTAGTCTCAGAAAAAAAAAATTCAGTATTTGGACATAGAGATATCGGTGTCAAGTTGTGTGTTAAATATGGTGTCATTTCTCTCACTGTTAAAAATACAGATTCTTATAATTCTTGTTTCCAAATTGGATCATCTTTGTACTTTGAAGTGTACAGTTTCAGACTGACACAGCGCACCCATAAAAATACTAGAAATAGATCAATGGATTAACAAGTTGGGCTTCAAATTTGGCTTCAATGTTGACTTCTCTAGTTTCATAGGTAGTTTAATGGGTAGCCACCTGCAACTGAGCAAAATAAGTGTTCTAGACCTCTAAATTAAGGGGTACCACCTGTAAAATAGTACCAATAGTTGTACCTGTGCTTTGTGCTTGCCTGGCAGGCTGCTTATGTATGGATCACTGGACTGAGCACTGTAAAGGCATGATGTAGTAAACTGAGGTCAGGCTCTAGAAGTCAGGCATTCCCATCCTAAGAACAGAATTCATCTGTTGGAAGTTTTTGTTGTAAACCTTAATAAAGAAGGTGACAATGGTATGATCCATTTTTTTTTTTTTTTTCCATTTGTGATCCATAGGCAATCTCAGTGCCTCAATCTGGAGCCTTTTGTTTGTTATAACGCAGGTTACTCTTTATAGAGGCATTCTTTTTTTTTTTTTTTTTTTTTTTTTTTTTTTTCAGTACTGCAGGAATAGTTCCAAAACACATCAGAGAGCATCTCCTGGGACAGAAAGGAGACCACAGACCCTTCTTGTATCAACTCAGTTCCCTGCACACTGAATGATGACTGCTGAATCAAGGGAAGCTACGGGTCTGTCCCCCCAGGCTGCCCAGGAGAAGGATGGTATCGTCATAGTGAAGGTTGAAGAGGAAGATGAGGAAGACCACATGTGGGGGCAGGATTCCAGCCTGCAGGAAACTCCTCCTCCTGACCCAGAAATATTCCGCCAACGTTTCAGGCACTTCTGTTACCAGAACACTTTTGGACCTCGAGAGGCTCTGAGTCGGCTAAAAGAACTTTGTCATCAATGGCTGAGACCAGAGATTAACACCAAGGAGCAGATCCTGGAGCTGCTAGTGCTGGAGCAGTTCCTTTCCATTCTGCCCAAGGAGCTGCAAGTCTGGCTGCAGGAATATCGTCCTGATAGTGGAGAGGAGGCCGTGACCCTTCTGGAAGATTTGGAACTTGATTTATCAGGCCAGCAGGTGAGAGGTGAAAATGGTTATACATGAGCAATCTTATGAGCTTTGAGACTTGAACAAGGAGAAAGTTAAAAAAGTATTCTGGCCCTGTTCCCTTATGGTTTTTTTCATTCATTTAAATTCTACTTTTAGAAAGTGATTTATCACAAGTCCAACCTGTTTGTCCCCAGGTCCCAGGTCAAGTTCACGGACCTGAGATGCTCGCAAGGGGAATGGTACCTCTGGATCCAGTGCAGGAGTCCTCAAGCTTTGACCTTCATCATGAGGCAACCCAGCCCCATTTCAAGCATTCATCTAGGAAACCACGCCTTGTACAATCACGGGGTAAGAAGCAAGGTTTCATGTAATAAAGAAGCATCTTGCTTTTATCATACATTATGTCATTATTAAATTTTAGGGAAAACATAACTTACAGGGTAATTTCAGCAATTAAATAATGTTATTAAAGAAGTAAAATAAAGTGTCCATAGTGAACTTGGGTGACAAGTACATTGGTGATCTAGCAGATTTTTTTATAAGAAAATGATGCAAAGAGATCATATATTTCCAGCCTGGGTTTTGAAACACACCAGTAAAAGAATTATGAGCCATTTTTAAAACTAATTTCATCTAAGATACATAAAAATATGTATACATCTCTTTTTCTAAGTTGCTTTCAAAAACTTCAAACAAAAATAAGTCAGTTTAATTTTTTTTTGAGGGAAATAAATACATTTAAAGTGTAGCTGTTTAGGATATCAGTAAAACAGTAACTTATGTTAAAAGGAAAAAGATTTATGTGATCTGAAGAAAAACCAGAGTATAAAACAATAACTTAGGAAAAGTACAGCTTTTCAAGAAGCAATGATAAAGGCATAGCTATAACCAGAGTTCATTTGTGACATTTAAAGTGGTAGGGAGATTACCTTTTAAGAAACGAGGATTTTCCGTGAATCCTGGAGGCTAAACAGTAGTAATAAATGCTGGAGAAATCCATGTATCTCAGTGCACTGTGATGTTTAATCTGCCACACTTGATAGCCTTGTAGGGTTTGTGAGGTCTTTCCACACTCCACAAGAGTGAAATCAAGAAATTAAAAAGGGTATTCATTCATGGTTTTAAATGCCAGGTTACAGGTTCAGGTTGCCAAAGTAACCATTTTGAAGACTCGTACATACAGATGTTAGTAAATAGTTCTTCAGCGAATGGAGTACACCTCAGTTTCCTTTGTCCTTTCATCTTCTAGAATGTTCCCTAGCTCTCAAGAGTTAAGGTTTGATGATACTGTGCCTTATCTTTTTATATATTTTGTACAAATAACACTTTTTATACATATTAACTTATCTTCTTATTGGACAATCTGAAATAGTTACAAGACTTAGTGATTTACTTTCAAGTGCATTTCTTTAACATCTTTGCAACTTAGTAAGGTTGTTTATAAGCAACATTTCAAAGTCTAATATTACTTGGCAAAGGAGGATTTTAATTTGGCAGTTGAAAACTTTTATTTTTTTATACCTTATAATTAGTGGGGTAAAATATATCATGGGTGTCTTCTTTTTAGATGAATGTCAAGCCATACCTTTATACACTTAAAAATGTTTTATCAAGCCAGGCTTAGTGGCCCGTGCCTGTAAGCAGCAGCCTAGGAAGCTGCAGCGGGGACCAGGGATTGCCGTTTGAGTCCTGCTGGGGCAACATAGCGAGACCTAGTTCCAAAAAAAAATAGCTAGGCATGGTGGCATGCGTCTGTAATCCCAGTTACCTGGGAAACTGAGACTGGGGATTGCTTGCCCATGGTACCCTGGGCAATGTGAGCCTGCGGTTCAACAGGCAAAAATAGCAAGATCTAGACTCAAAAAAAGAAAGTCTTATCAACATTTGAAATATGTATGTTATCAAAAGAGCTATATTCTTGTGGTCAAGTGAGGAAGAAAAGTAGAGGAACAAAAAAATGGCAAAAATTTATCCAGATGTGAAAATACCATTTTCCTATCTTCCCGTTCAAGATT
Organism: Uropsilus gracilis; assembly: GCA_004024945.1. NCBI lineage: Eukaryota > Metazoa > Chordata > Mammalia > Eulipotyphla > Talpidae > Uropsilus > Uropsilus gracilis. Next base: position 36,948 of record PVHY01007635.1, on the reverse strand, counting down.
TTACTACTAGAGCTTTTACTGCTGTGGTGCACTTTTTACTACCATTAACATAAACAGAATTCTGATGCCTTTGGACTATTCCTTGGACTGGAGAAAATTATGAGCCAGCCCTGAATCTTGGGCTAAATGATACCTAGTTATAACTGAGAATAAGATCTGGATTCTAGTTCTGCCCTGCCAGTCTGAACTGTGTGAACTTGTTGAAGTCCTGCTCAGGGCCTCGGTTTCCCCTTCTTTAATATAAAGGGTTGGACCAGGTGATTTTAAGGACCCCATTAGGACTCCTTGTGACTTTTGCTTAAGAGGAGAATTCTTTGGAAACAAGTTCATGCTTCTTATTGACATTATCTGTAGTTAATCTATTCTGTACTTAAAAATTAAACTTTGAAGCTGCTGGTACAGAAAATAAAGTGCCCTGGGTCCCTCTTTGAGAGGAAGCTCAGAGTAGAGCTGCTTTTACTCATAGTCCTCTTTCTCCTTCCTTAGCTCTCCCTGCCACCCATGTTCCTCCCCCTCATCAGGAGGGGAGTCCCAGAGACCAGGCGATGGCATCTGCACTATTCACAACAGATTCCCAGGTGAGCTATGGGCCCCCATGTCCCCCTGTGTCCCTCCTAGGGGCCCCTCCCCTTTTCCTGGAGTTCTTTATAAGTTTCCACCAGGACTCTTAATACCACTACCCCCCAGAGTCCCACTCCTCTTTCAAATCACTTACCACCCCAGTCCTCCATAGCCCAGCATGATCACCTTTTCTTTACCAGCATCCTGTAGGTTTACAGTCAACTCTGTTCCTGACTCTAGGTTTGGGCGGTAGGATTGTCACCAAGCTTTGAGGAAACTGAGTGTGGGGATCTCATTGTTTCAGGCAATGGTGAAGATCGAGGACATGGCCGTGTCCCTCATCCTGGAGGAATGGGGATGTCAGAATCTGGCTCGAAGGAATTTCAATAGGGACAACAGACAGGAGAATTATGGGAACGTGTTTTCCCAGGGTAAGACTAATGCAAGATTGTTGTCTGATAAGATTAATTTGCCTCTTTTTGTTGTTGGCTGTGGGATCTCTGATGTGTTCAGTTGAGTATGACAAGGATTCAGAGACTGCTGGGAGAGTATGAGAACATCTGTATTCATTTATCTTGGTATCTTGACTTCCTGATTCCAGGTGGATTTTTTACCAATATAGTTTTTTTTGTTTGAAATCAGAGTTTTTTTGTTTTATTTTTTAAATTGATTGCACACAAACACACACACACATATATTTTTTTTTCCTTATTGTATACCCCAAGGTTTTCCCACCACCTTGTCACCCATGAACCATTATCTTAATCTCTTGTGCCCATCCCTCCCCTGACTTTGCTTTCCTTCCACTCCTTTGCTCTGTGCTTCAGTTCTGCTGTTTGTTAGTTTTAAGTTTTACTTGTCCTTTTGTTTGTTGGGTTCCATATATCCCACATATAGGCGAGATCATGAGCTCATCCGGTATTTCTCTTTTTTTTCTGGCTAATTTCCACTAGCATGAGTATTTCTAGGCCCATCCATATTATCACACAAATGCATCTGAAATCAGAGTGTTTTGAATTGTTACCTCCCCAATCACTCTGTTACCTGGAAGAATTGTGCTCGTACTAACCTTGGTTACAATTTGGGTGCCTCTATCAGGCAGGAGAAAGTGAGCATCATTCTAATCCTACCTGGCACCATATTTCTCAACCTGCCATATACACTTCACGCACTCTTTGTCTTCTTTCTTAGGAGTGCTGCTTGCCAGCAGTTTTGTGCATTCCATGAACTTGAGCCTTTACTTCCCTTATGATCAGGATTCCCATGTTCCATACCTAGCAGTGATCCTCTGAAGAGTTCTGGGTCCTGGGTTTGTAGGAAGACTGAAGTTCTAAAGACATCAGCTGATAAGACAAGGTGATACAGTTGACAAATATTCCCGTTTGTCTCTGCTAGCTCTTAATTCTAAAAAGTCTAGTCCTGCAAAGAAGACTTGAAGTCCGTCCTATCATAAGGAAGTCCATGGTGAGATTTCTAGGGAAGGTGGATGATGGAAAACTGAAGAAAGATGTTACTAAAGAAACCTCAGGTTTTGTTTTGAACCATGGATCTAACTGGAGTTTATGGTTTCTTGGTACTTGCTCTTTGAAAATAAAGCCAAGGGACTGAGCTTTATTTATGAAAGAACTGAAGGTTATTATCTACTCTGAGATAACTCTTTGGAAAAAAGCAAAATTAAACAAACATTGGCAACAGTCTAAGAATTATCTATGTATCTGAAAACGATCTTGGCTTGAAATCCAAAAGAAGTGGACCAGTTTCCTCTTCCTCATTTATATTTCATTTATATATCAATATTTATATCACTATTTATACCAACTTTGTCACTAAAGTCAGAGGGCAGCTATTATTTAACTTTCCTGGTAGTTGCTCTCAAGGGTCTGTTGAGTATAGTACAGACCTACTTGAAAAGGTTTCTAAAGCCTAGTCAATAAAGAACAGAGTTGGGATACTTGGGTCTTTCCTAGCCAAATGTAGGTATAAAATGGCATGTTTATTGAACAGTTTTCTATCAGCTTAAAAAATGACAGAGAATAGCAGACTAAAAGAATATACGCCCATGTTTTGGTAAGCTATACGAAAATGAGAGGATCAACTCTACATTTGTAAGATTTTTTTCTTCTTTATGAACTGACATCAGGATTGTTTTCAGTTTCTTTTCTCCACTATTCCAGTTGTCCACCAGTCAAGATTTTCATTATGTTAGCTGATGCCCCAGCAGACTTCTTTGCCGCATCTCTGTCACAGAGCATTGTTGTGAAGAGTATTCTACTTTGCTCTCCCTGGTGGAGAGAAACGCTTTCCTTTGTCTGAAGGGCTGTGTAACCGTTCAACTTATAAATACATTAGAAACAGAACATGATTTTTTAAATGTGTATCTGTTGCTTCAAATTAATTATTTGATGACCAAATAATGTAATTGTGAATTTTGATATCTTATGTTCCTTCATTCCTCTTTCCTTCCCTCCTTCCTTAACTGTTTCTGTTCTCTTTGCTCATTCCCTGGGGTTTCTGTTTATTCCCAACCTATCTGTCTGAATGTTCCCTCTTGTTATCCTGCTTTGCCTGCCCTCTCAGACCCACCTCTACTAATTTCCCTAGGGTTTTTTTCCTAATTTCCAGTTAATACTGTGAAGTCATTTTTCAGGCATGTAGATGCTTCCTGGGAAACAATGTCACTTAATTAGCCTGGACATTCAAAAGAAAAAGGTGCTATTTGTATTTTTTATTTATTGTATCAGGTTGTGAAAACAGAAATGAGAATGAAGAATCAACCTCAAAGGCTGAAATTGCAGATGACTCAGCATCACATGGGGAAACAACAGGAAGATTGCAGAAAGAGTTTGGAGAAAAACGTGAGCAGCAGGGCAGAATAGCAGAAAGGCAGCAGAGGAACCCCGAGGAAAAGACTGGAAAAGAAAAGAGAGATTCAGGGCCTGCCACAGTCAAGGAAAGAAAAACAGTCACAGGAGAGAGAGGTCCAAGGGAGAAAGGTAAAGGACTGGGAAGAAGCTTCAGTCTAAGTTCAAACTTTAACACCCCTGAAGAAGTTCCAACAGGAACAAAGTCTCATAGATGTGATGAATGTGGTAAATGCTTCACAAGGAGTTCAAGCCTTATTCGCCATAAAATAATCCACACTGGAGAAAAACCCTATGAATGTAGTGAGTGTGGGAAAGCCTTCAGCCTCAACTCAAACCTTGTCCTACATCAGAGAATCCACACAGGAGAGAAACCTCATGAATGTAATGAGTGTGGCAAAGCCTTTAGTCATAGTTCAAATCTCATTCTACATCAGCGAATCCACTCTGGAGAGAAACCTTATGAATGTAATGAGTGTGGGAAGGCCTTCAGCCAGAGCTCAGACCTTACTAAACATCAGAGAATTCACACAGGGGAAAAACCCTATGAATGTAGTGAATGTGGAAAAGCTTTCAACCGAAACTCATACCTAATTTTGCATCGGAGAATTCACACCCGAGAAAAACCCTATAAGTGCACTAAGTGCGGCAAGGCCTTCACCCGGAGCTCAACCCTCACTCTGCATCACAGAATCCATACCAGAGAGAGAGCCTCTGAGTACAGCCCAGCCTCCCTGGATGCGTTTGGAGCATTCCTGAAAAGCTGTGTGTAAAACAAGAATTTGTCTACAAGCCATTTCCCCCTTTTGTTTCAAAAAATTGTTTGAGAGATGTGTGCCCATGGAGGGGAAAAAGAAAGCCTCAACAGATTAAAAGAAAAAAAATCACACTCAAGGATCCTTATAGTTACATCAGCAGTGTTTTTGCCTTTGTGTAGTCTGTGGGCATGTAATTCTTCCACACAGCCCCTTCAGAGGAAAGGTAATAATATGGCTAATATGTGATATTTCCACTCAAGATGTAAGCACGCATACAGTAAAACGCCTAACTTTTCAGTAATGGGGATACCTTTAAGGCACTATTAGACCCTCAGTAACCACAATGTTAATTGAAAGATTAGAATTGGCTCTGTGAGCATGATATCTAGGTCAAGAAGCTGCTTGCTGCAAACAAGCCCCACTTGGCCAACATCTTGCTATACCTTATTTCTCATTAAAAAAAAAAAAGGACAGTAGAAAACTACTTTGGGACCTGCTGCTCAAAATAGTTAAGTTATATATATGATCACTGGTAGCCTACCAAAGCTATAGAAATCTAGGACTATGCTAATCAGTATCAAACCAAAGATTTCTATCTCTTCCTGAAAGAGAGGGTATGTGCACCAGTCTACAGTTCCAAAGGACTGCAACACATGTAGATGGTTCTATCCTCATCACTGAGATAAATTCTGAAATGGCAACGGCGATTCAAAATACTTCTCTCCCTTTCTCAAAATTCCCTAAAGCACTATGGCACTCTAAATGCATTTCTCCACAAGTTAGCACTTGATTGTATACTGTCTTTTAACCCTTCGTTGTTTCATATACGAAAGTTTTCACTCCCAAAAAATAAGGTTTGATCATCAAGGGATATATTTACATCCCCAGTAGCACTGAGCAAAGTGCTGAATGCGTGTGAGGTATTTGTTATGCCTGATATCCGACGGGACTTTTACATTTGCTACAAAGCGCTGTGCACCAGGAGTACCTGATATATGGTAGCCTGGCTCAACTTTTGAAGGGAACCTTCAGACTTGGGGCATGTTCCTTAAAGCTCTAGAGTCTGATTATATGTTTTTCCCCTAAACATGAAGGAAAGGCCACTTGTGTAGACTGTAAACAGATCAGTGAAAATGCCCTGGGATGTCAGAAATTAACTCTTGTCATCTTGAAGAAGAATATGAACACTGACTGAGACCATTTTATGACATCTGTGTATAATAAAGATCTTAGCCAGAATTCTCTTCAGTTAGCTGCTGAACAACACAAGAATTTGAGCACTTTCTGAATCATTTGTGACTTTAGATAATACAGTTCAGAAAATGTGATTTTTTTTAGTCACTTTTCAGAAAAAGGGAAGTTGTAGGCAGCATATTTTCCACACTTTCCAGAAACTTCACAAAAGCATTTAACATTATAATATGTTTGTTGCTCTGAGAAGTTCATCAACATACTAAGATGTGGCTGAGTGTATCATAGTCATAGTGCACAGTCTCCATTTCGTTTCTCCTCACTAAAGACTGAGGCGAGATTATGAGACATCTTTTCCATCATTTGTGCAGGAGAGTGCAGTTGACTGCCTAGAAGCTAATGATGGAGACTAGAGGAGAGCTGAGCATTGTGGGCATAGTAAGTGGTCATCAGGGACTTGGGGAGAGATGCCTTTGCTTATGAGAGCATGCAAATAATAATGGACAGCCCACAGGAACTTAGACTAGATCAAACTTAAAGCCTAGTCTCATAATAGGAAAACCTCATATAGAGCTTGAGACTTTCCATCAAGAGACACATGTTCACTAACCAACAGCTCAAGTCCCTGAGACATCATGGCTTTATGGGAAGCCAGTGAGGTGGGAGCAGATGTGGCCAGCACCAGACCAAACTAAGATTCTGCACGGCAGTAATTCTTTGACCTCTGTGACATGCATCAACCACTGCTTCCCTATAGCAATTTCATCATTGTTGCATGGGCAAACTTCAAGGAAGCCAACTGGTGACCAGAATATTTCTGTACTTCTAATGTAAGAAAAACTGAAGAGATACTCCAGAAGAGTATACCGAAGTAATTTTATAGTGAATGAAGGTAGAAGAATTGCTTTTAAGATTATCTAAAAGCACAGTAATGGTTTATAGAAAATAGCTTGTGCTTTTGAGTAAAGACTTGCTGCTAAACTCAAAGCAGTGAGGTGCTTAACTCCAGGCACTGATCAAAGTGCTGATGTTAAGAGGGAATGAACTCTGGTTGGTTCCATATTGGCTTTTTTTAACCACAACTATATGCTGACGTTTTGGGGTTTTTTAAACAAGTTGAATATAATCTGCGCCCCCACATTTTAACTCCCGTTTCACTGGGACATTGTGTTGACTGTGGGATAGCCACTGGGTTGCTTTAGATCTTCAGCAGCTTCACTCCTTAAAACAGCTACATGGAGATAGGTTTTCTGAAGAAAAGAGGCTAAAGCTATTAGTTAAAACCGTTTGTACTTTACCAGATGCTCAATGCAAAGTTTCATTGGATTATGATCAAAAAGGGTTACAGCATCTAATTAGCACTCAGGATAGTCATTCAAAAGTTCTGACTGGCTAAAATCGTCAATAGTTCCAAGTATTCTATAGTGAACCATTAGCATGCTAGTCAACCCTGATGAAAGTTTCTGAAGGGTTTCTTGCAATATACCTTAATCTTGCAGGAAGAGAAGAAAAATTCTTCAAGCTGTGGGCAGTTTGTTTCTGCTCCAACCTGGTAGCCAAGGCTAGAGCCTGAGAATATAACTGCGACATCTTGATAAGTAAGGCACTTAGTGTTTTATTTAAGGCTAAATATATACTGAGAGGTTGATATGTGAGAAAATTCACATCTTAGAACCCATTCCACAGAGGAACCTCTTGAATGTGATATATATGGCAAAGCCTTTATCACACTCAGTCATTAGCATCAGAAAGCTTAATGCTGTAAATAAACTATTATATTGTATGTGAAGAAAACTTTCATGTATAGCACTCATTGCTTTGGACAGAAAATGAGTTCTGTCAATATATTCCAGTTATGTAATGAATTTCAGAAACACTGCAGAGGAGGCTCAATCTTAACTCCAGAGGATCCACAGAAGAAAAATGTGGGGGAATGCTAAAGAAATAGCAAAATGTACAACTTCTTACAAGTGTCGTTAATGTGGGTACGTCTACATATTTGTATGACCATGTTGTCAGTGTGTGTGTTGTACCCCTATCCCCTGTTGTTCTGTATATTCCCTGTAAACAGATAATGTACTTTATTTTGATCTATTTGACATGTCACCCCAAAAGGGCAAAGTTTTGGAGTGGGTAGTGAAGAAGTCAACATGGTTATATACAAAAAGTGAGTTCACGAAACTGAGGAGGGGGAAAATGAAAAAGCTTCATAGTTTGGTACTTAATTCAAAATCAGAGAGGGTAAGTATTAGCACAGGTTAATGGGGCACTAAAATGAGACAATTCCTACAAGCATCTGCAGGTTCCTGAGAGTTTTTAAAGCTAGAAAGCCAACCTCTTAGCTGCCAGGCCATCATTTCAACCATAGTGGGGGGAAGTTTTCTGAGCTTATTGGGAGTCCTCCATGAATTGATAGTAGGAAGTACACTAGAAAGGTCAGTGGGACCACTTGTCTGTGAACCATAGTCCTGCTTCTCCCACCAACACTTATGCTTAGAAAATATGAGCTAGGGAAATAACAAACAGGACTGTTTCTGAAAAATAGATAATAGTTCCTGGTATTGTGGGAAGTTCTGATAACCCTGAGAAGCGTTCTACTGTGCTTCTTTTGGCTCTATCTTCCTTGCACCACTTGCTTTTCCCAGGCTTACAATATCAGAGTGGGCTTGTGAAGATTCATAACTGAAATAATTTCTAGTTTTATCTTAGAGTTAATTACCTTTGTCTCATGGTCTTGTCATCCTGGTGAACTCATCTAAAGCTGGTTCACTGGGCTCATTCTCCATCTTCTTGGAAGGTTCACATGGAAATGGAGTAAGAGTATTAACTGTAGTCAGACAGTGACAGCAATACCTGTCAGTAGAGTCATATTTTTGTGTGTTCCACTCTGAGCAACTTCTCAGAAAATTTAAAGGGGGCTGGGTATCCCCATCTAGGCAACCAAATGTTGGTCTGCAGATTGCAAAGTGAAATACAGAATCACAGGAAGGGGAATGGAGTGGTATAGTTAGATCTTTTCATCGACGTTAGAGTAGATTTTTCTTTGAACTGCTACTGGAGACGTTAATAAAAATTATTTGAAAGATTTTCATAACAGGTTTAGGTTTCATTTTTGGAATGGACACTGCTTACATGTAAAGGGAATTATTTTGCTATTCAGATTTTTTTTATATCTAAGAAAAATGCAATATCTCTTTTCAAAGCTTTGTAAAACAAACTTGAAGTCATAGGGAGGTAAGCCATCTCCAAATCTGCAGATCAACAAAAGTTTGGGAAATGCTTTGGACATCTTGTAACATAGAATGTCTCAGCACGAGAACTTTGTTTCATATGGTCTGGTTCTATTAGTAATGGATGTCAAAAATCTCTTTTTCTGTTATCCTAAAACAGTGGAAGATAAAGTAGACTTTAGGTTGACATCTAAACAATAGTTTTTTTGTTTTGTTTTTTGAGATTCTCACCTCCCTTTACTGAAGAATCGTGACTCACTTCAGATTACACATGAATCAGCTGAGTTCATTGGCCTTACTTTTTTTCCCGTCCCCTCAGTGAGCACTCATTAAGCAGGGTGACTGAGTATGTCGAGATCTAAAGAATGAGTTAACGATGGTATTGAAACTTGGGATTTCATTCCAGTCTCCAGGCTTTTAAATTCCTTTGGTCCAAGAAAATGACAAGGCAGCTGCAGTTGCCCAGAATCACGATGGTGTGTTTTAGGAAGGGGCAGGGAAGAAGGAAGATGTGACAGCCCCCAACTCCCAGCTGAGGGAGAGTAATGAGGGCCTGGCAGAAGGAGAGAAACTGCTAGGGATGTATTGAGGTCTGTGCCCCTTTGCCTTCCTCATCACCTCATCTACTTAACAGTTGAAGGTTTTATTTAGTCTGCCCTAACAAGGACAAAGCATGGTAGACTTAGAGGTACTTCTGCTGGTGGCTGGAGTTCTTACATGAAAACAGATAAGATGGGGATGGGGTGGGTGCAAGCAGATTATGATTATGCAGAAAAATCTTGTTCTAAAAATGTGAGTTTTAGGGTGAGGGGTGGGATATGCAAGCAAAATCAATTATTTTAAAATACATACTTCTTTTAACTTAGTTAAGCATAGATTGTTACAACCAGATCAACATTGTAAGCCTAAATCTATACAAAGAGCTAACTCGGGCATTGTCTTGTTTATCTGTAGACTGGATAAAACAGTGTTTCCTGTTTTATCCATTTCTAGTTTAATTTAGAATAAATTAGACCAAAAGAATAAACTGTATACCTGCAGATCTAAGTTATTGCAGTTTAAAACTGGACTTTTCATTTCACTAGTCTCTGAAGAGCCCAGATGCTTGGTAGATGTTCAGTAAATGATTTTGAAGTTGAATTTGTTCATTTAAAATCCTCATTAACTTTTCTAGAAGGACTTCTAGATAAATAATGGAATCAGGACAAAAGTGGCTTGTTTTTTGAAAGCTAAGAAATGCCTCATTAATAATTTGAAACTTGATCTGAGACTAAAGCTTAAATCATGAGAAATGGCAACAAAACAAAATTTATGTGCATTTATAGGTAATGGTCCATTTTTTAGAGGGCCAGTGTTGTCCAACGAACATTAGGGTAGAGAGATTGGAGAAGGAAAATATGGGGATTTATTATAACTTGTTATTTCTGGGTCATGGTAAAACAATAAATTATCATCTCTAGGTGGCGATACTTGTGTTCTTGTTTTTTGTTCTTAGTTGCATAAATGTACTTGTTTGGAGGATAGATGTATTTTTACGTTGAAAACATCTACACTCACAAACTCCCTCACACAAACATGGTCTATGTAACAACCCTCCACCACAGTAGCTCTTGGGTAGCTTCTTGGAAGCCACAGGATGAGCAGCCATGTGTAAAGGAACTTTTTAATGAGTCCCTAAAACAATTTTTTCATAAGATAGAACCATTGAAATGACCTTTGCCCAATTTATGAAACCTAGAGAACAGGACTTGTGATCTGCTAGTTTTTACCTTCGAACTATGATCTTTAACCTAATAACCTTGTTTTCTTGTTACTAGTATGTTGAAACTATTTTTTTTACTTCCTCTCATTTAAATATTTAACTTACTGGCCCTGTTTAGAAACCAGAATAGATGTGCCAGGCACTCTGATATCCTCTGACTTGAACCTCATTGTCAAGATTGGAATATTAACTCTGGCCCCGCTTGCTTTTCAGCTTTTTGGGACTCTAGTAGATTAAACAAATTTTTAGAAAAAAAATGAAAAGGGCCATGTAGGAAAAAAAATGCTTTTTACAGATACCTTCACAGCCAAATTCAGACTCTGGGAAACTTCACCCTATCTTGTCTCAGCCTGGCTCCCCAGGGAGGAACCTGAGGGCTTCTGTGCAGATGATTTATTTGGCAGAGATTCCAGAGAATGGGAATGGGACGGAATAGATAGAAACAGGAGGAAATACAATACATTATTAAACTTGGCCAGTGCTGAAATGAGATTGTAGGTATGTGAGCGTCTGGTCCTGAGTTAGCTAGGCTTGAGCATGAAGTGTGGGGCAGAGCCTCATAGTGCCCCCAAACCAGAGTCAGGCATCCCAGTCACTCAGCTGATGCAATTCCTTTGCTTCCTAGATCCTTGAAGATTAGTAGAAATGACACACAGATTTAGACTTTTCCTGTCCCAAACTGCAATGTCCCTTTGCCAATAATTACCACCATTACCTCCAAACTCCAGATTCTTCAGCTCAGACTACACTCCAGATTCTTGACCCTAGGATATGACAGTCTGACTCTACTGTACCTTGGTGATCCATCATTACTTGCCCAGGATTTGGCTCTGGATTCCACATCATAAAAGAGACAACCTACTGCAGCATGGTTAACCACCTCGTGTGTGTAAGAAGAAACCTCACTGGGAATTGGTCTCTACTTTCAAGTGTTTAAGGAGTATTTAGCAGGGGGACTACATTTTTCTAAATATTTCTTGCCTGATTGCAAGAAATAGAACTAAGTCCTTTCAATTAACATAGTTAACAGGGCATGTGCTAGGTGTTAAGAATAATAAAAGGAAAGAGACCTAGCAATAAGTGAAGCAGCTAAGTAATGTTAGCTCTGCCTGTGGCTACCAGGATTTTGAACAAATTGGAACAAGGTGTCCCATCCTCAGGACACATGACTGCTTCCTGCTGGCAAGTGCTATAACCGTACATCTTCCTGATAACTGCATTGAGTAGTGGCCCCTAGGGTTATGCAGAGCACAAGTTGTACGACCAGAAGCGGTTAAGTGAACCAGAAGCACTGGGAATAAAAGAACCTTGTAGAGCCAGTCAAATCAGTGGCAAGTAGTGCAGGCATTCAGATGTGGTTGCTGGACACTTGGCAGTCTTGAGAAGGGATTTTTGCACAGTGTAGGGCTTAGCTAGATACTCATGGTGATCTAGTCTGAAAGGAAGCAGATGTTTTCTAGATTTTTTTACAAGCAAGGGGGCACAAGCCAGCAACTTGCTCAGGTAAGTAACTTGACAATAAGCTTCATCCTTTGATTACTATGAAAGGAAGTGTGGGGGAAATGGGAAAAGGCTCTGCGCTAGGTGGCACTGTCTATCCCTTTGTAGGGAGGAGGAACTAACGTGAAAACAGAAGATCAGAAATAATATTGGTGCCAAGGGCTTCTTACTATTTATATAGTTAGTTTACTCTCATGTGATAACATTTAGTCTTTTTCCAAACACTTCAGTCAGAACACTATTATTATGCCTGTTTTCCAGATAATCAAGTTGCAGATCCAAATCTCCCCAGGCTCATTAGCATCAAAATTCTAAGCCACAGGGTTGTGTATATACCACTCTCTGTTTTCATAGTCTCTTTTTTTTTTTTTAAAGATGTCTTAGCAACTTTCCAACATGTGCATATATGAACTCTGGGAAGAAGAAAGCGAAGTTTTCAGAATTATAACGAGCAAGGGGCTTCCCTAGTTATGTTCTAGCAGAAATCTAGGTTTGGTTACCCTCTATTGGCCAATCATAGTTTGGCAGCAAACATAAGTGACAGTAGAATGAACCAGGACAATCTGATCCATAAAACAACCATTTTAGAGAGAACCCTGACAGTCTTGTTGGAAAAGGAGGGAAAGTGCCAGGCCTACATCAACCACTGGTAGCTTTTCCAAGCAAATTTCTTCTATAAAGGAAATCAGTCAGGAGCCCAAATCCTTCTGATCAAGCACCTCAAACCCATTCCTCAAAAAAGATGAGACTCCAAATAACTTTTTTAAAACAAAAGAGAACTGAATAATGAAGGAAAAGTCAGGTGGGAGTGATTTGAAGGTGGTTTAAATGAATAACTATGACCTCTCAGTAGCCTGGGTCAGTTCAGATATTTAAAACTTCAAGATTCAGAAGCAACTTTAGGCACAATCATAGAGTGGCTATGGATGATTATGGGGAAAATCATAGAGGATAGTTTTCATATATTTTGAAAGGCTGACAAGAGGAATAACTATATGCATTTTGTGAAAGGAAAGGATCAACCAAGACTGGGATTTTAATGAGTTGAAATTCCAGGAAAGCAGATTGTTCCTTTGCGTTAAATAAATTTTCACAATTAGAAATCTTCAAAAGGAGGAACTATTTTCTAAAGTAGTAAACTCCCAGTCACAGGAACAGTTAGAAGCAGAGGATTATCATAGAATTACATATTCACATGTTAAAATGGCACATTCAGTCACTACTTTCATATTTTATTAATATATGATCTATTACCCTTAACTACAACTGGGATTATTTGTCTACCAACAACTGTATGTATTTTTTCCTTGTACCTTTAACACATGCCTGATACAATGTAGGTCCTTGGTATTTGTTAAATGAATTAATTGAAAGAATATGAGGTTCATGGAAATCAAAACCATTCTAAAGAAGAGGAAATGCATGTGACACATCACAATGAGTGACTACTCATGTTGGTTAACTCTTTTTTTCCCCCATTCTCTTGTGGATTTGTTGAAGGCCTTGGTTATATTGATGGAAGAAAATAATGAATCTAAATAAGTTAACTTGTTTTAATATAGTATGACTTAAATGCACAGCTGATCTATCTACAAAATTGTTGATATTTCTAACAAAAATTTTTAAATCGCTGAGATATTTAGTAATGACACAGGATTGGATTAGAGACTGTATTCTACTCTCTCTTTTTTTTTTTTTTCTTTTTAGAGACTAGGTCTCACTATGTTGCCTGAGGTAGTCTCGAACCTGTAGACTCAAGTGATCCCTAGCTTCAGCCTCCCAGGTAGCATGGGATTACAGGTGCGTGCCACCACACTTGGCTATTTGTATTCTACTCTTACCCTTTGCTACTTGTTAGGGAGTGTGCCTTAGATATGATCTCTGCAGGCATTAGCATCTTCATCTGAAAATCAGCTCAACCAGTTTGTCCTTAAGATTTCTTATGGCATTGAAATTTTGCAACTCTCTGCCCCTTTGCTTTAGCAAGAGTACTGAGCTAAGAACTGGACACATTTCCTTTATGCTCCAGCATCACAATTCACTGGTTGCAAAGTCCTTTTGACTCAGAGGTTGGATAAAGGCCGCCAAAACAACACATGTGGCTCCTAGAATTGGTGCAGGTTTCCTGATTTTTCTCTCAATCCTAGTAATTCTGGTTCCTTCAACCACTTCCACTTTCTCCAATCTTACCCAGAGTCAATATCATGCTCCAAAGCAGAATCTTTGGAGAAAGAGCCATGTTGAAATCAACTTTCCTACATATCAGTTTTATGACACTAGGAAAGGTACTTAACTTTTCTGAGCCCAAGTCTTGTCAGCTATAAAGGAGATTTTAATATTTTGCAGGGGAAATATTCTTAAGGTTATATTTCATAGGGTTGATATAATGAAGACAAATATGTGTGGTAGATTGTTTCCACACAACCTTGTCATTTATCTCCTATCCCTCATATTCATTTTCATGTGACCAAGAGATAGAGTCTGTTTTTCTTCCACTTGAATCTGGCCTATTAACCTGTTTTAACAATCAAATGTAGTGGAAATGATACTATCTAACTTCCAAGACTGACTTGTAATGTTACAAATTCCACCTTGAGCTCTTACAGTGCTCCTCTTGGGAAACTTGGTCATCATGCTGTGAGGAAGCACAAGGAGCCAGGTGGACTCAGAGCACTGAGACCCCAGGTCATCATTCCCAACTGAGCTTCCATCAGTGGGCCAGTACCAATCGCCTTCCATCTTATTAGCAGAATATCCTAGCCAACCAACGATTTGTGATATTACATTACTTACTATAATTGTGTTAAAGCACTAATTTTGGGAGAAGTTTTTAATATAACAATAGTGAATGGAAACCAAATGCTAAACACAGTACCTGACTCATAGTACTCAAAGGATGTGTGTGGAGAGAGTAGTAAAGGTGAACAAAGTATTGCAAAAAAGTTGGAGTAAATTAAAAACTAACAAAAATCTGTGGTAAGCTGCTGGAAGCCCAACAATTCACTCTACAAAACCCTTGACCTCATCCTCAGGATTCTCCTACTTCCTCGAAATAGCACACAAGATGATTCAGGAAGTGGCCATTTTTGAATAAATCTATTAATATTGCAGCCATTCCCAGTCAATGATCTTAATTTTGTCCAAAGATAGATAAGTTAAACTTCTCTTTTAAATGATAATACTTTACATATTTTAAAACTAAGAAGATTGCTTTGTCCCTCATTCACCCTTTTCCTAAGATGAGGGAAAGTTGTCCAGATTCTCTTAGGTTCAATGGCATGGTTATTCAGATCTCACCCCTCCCTATTTGCTCATCTGTACATAACCATGGGCATTAAAAATTTTTTATACCAATACTCCTCCCCCTGGTTATATAAAACCGTTAACTTTTGAATGCTTTCCAACATGAGCCACCCATAAAGTGCCCATTTTAGGCCTCTACTCAATGCATGGGTGTATGCAGGAAGCAAGATAGACCATGTAATTGTTAAAGCTGTCTATTGGTACTAGGGGTGTGCTAATCTTTCTACTTTTTTTTTTTTTTTTTTTTTTTTGAGACTAGGTCTCGCTATGTTGCCCGGGGAAGTCTCGAACCCGCGAACTCAAGTGATTCCTAGCCTCTGCCTCCCAAGTAGCTGGGACTAGAGGCACGTACCATTGCACCCACTCGTTCTACTTTTGTATGCATTTGTAAATAAAATAATACTTCCAATGATTCTAGAAAAAAAAATGATGCCACTTTTCTATAAATTTACGGTGCATCTACACAAGGAATTCCATGTGCAGGCATGTTGCTATTCCTCATTGAGTATGAGGGATCAGGCAAAAGCAAATTTGAGTGGGGACCAGAGTGCAAGCGGCTGAAATAGAAAACAAACTCTTCAGTCCAGTACAGGTCACTGCTGCACAGCTGAGCAAGTGCAGCAGGTGGGAAAAGGTAGCCAAAGACTTTTAAGCAAGCACTGTTTGCAGCATCTGAAACATTTAGAGGGCAGTCTCCAGGATTTCTGCCTGGGAGGTTTAGAACCCGCAAAAGTCCCAGGGCACGGCTAACTCAGACTGCTGCCTCCAAGACCAACAAGGTCTGCAAGTTATACATGAATCTCTGGCTTCATGGGCCAGACGTGAGGTTCCACGTCCACAAAGGCGGAACGAGACGCGAAGCCTCCGGATTCCTAGAAGGGCACCACGAGGACAGAGGCTATGACGCACGTCCGGCTGCGCCGGCTCACCGTGCGCGTCGCGGCGTCCCAGCGCCCCGGGCGGCTCTGACTCACGGTGAGCCTTCTGATCCTTGGTTCGCGTGGCGGGCGAAAGAGGGAGCTTGGCCGATAGGGTTTGAGACGGGAGCAATGCGGTAGGCAGATGTGGCTTGTAGGAACGGTTCTGGGGGAAGTACGGGGAGGTGCCGCCTATCCCTGACGGCCGTAGATAGTGGAGGCGCTCGCTACGTGGAAAGCACCCCACCCCCAAGTTTAACAACTTTGTCTTAAAGTCTGGAAACTGCTGCTCGCTTTGGCGCTTTGGCGTTCTTTTTGAGCTGCGCGGCCTGCCAGTCTGACCTGGCCTGCCGTCCGCCTCTCCCCTCCACCCCCCGCCCCTTGCCCCCACCCCACCCCCACTGCTCCCGGTGCTCAACGGAAGGTGTGAACTCTGGGATAAGTGATAGAAACACGCTTGAGGGTGTTGGGGACCCATTGTGAGAAACTGATCCTTTTTAGAAACTCGAGGTAGCCTCGGATCTAAGGGAGGAGGAAATGGTCCGTTGGGCTTTGTTCGGAGTAGGAAGTATACTCATAAAGGAAGCTAGCTACTCAAGCCTAGAAACACATTTTGCATGACCCATCTAAAGTTTGTCGAAAGAAAGGTTATCTAGAGTGGATGAGATTCTTTGAAACGTATATGAGGGACTGTTGAAGGAGCTGTGAGGAAAGGAGTGAAGAGGCAGGCGATTGTTTTCAGGTACTAGAAGGCTACCCTGGAAAAAAAGTCTCGTGTCAGTGAAGAAAGAAGATAAAAAGGATGCAGAATTTGGTTCCATTAAAAATCTTGTAACAACTAGTCTGTCCAATAGTAGAATTCTGTGCCTCAGAAATTAAAATTGCCTGCCTCGAAGTTTTCAGCTTCTTAATAAATATTAAAGGCAGTTTAGCTTTAGTTGTTCCACTAAATTGTCAGAAACTCTGATAATTTGATTTGTTTGTGCCTCAAATTATTCCAGAATGGATTTGGGCCACTTCTGTAAGGGCATAAAAACTTTGGGAAATTGGCATAAAGATGAAAGAAAGGAGGGGGGGAGGAAGAGGGGGACGGACACGACGACACGGGACTAGGAATAGAACAAAGGCCTTCAGTTTAGAGCAGGCAGTGAACTTTTGCTAGATGGATCTCGAGCTAAACATTCTAGATAACCTAAAGAAAATATTTCACTGTAGTTGAAGATATTGTGAGTTAGCACTGAAGCCTCATTTTCTATGCACATGCATTTTGATTTCATGAACACTTAAGAGAAATTCAGAGACAATCTCTAAATGAACCTTTGGGTCAACAAGTGAAATTGCTGGCCTTCCTCAGGGAGAAAAAAAGAGTTGCTGTTCAAGGAAGGATACAATGTTTTTAAAGGCTGGAAGGGCAGAATGCAAAATATAAAGTGTTTGTATGGTAGTAAGTGATTTAGCAGAAAAGAGTAAATCTGGAGGATAAAGAGTTCTGGAGTGCCGCCCGGGGGATAGCTTGTAAGTGGGGTCAGAGCTCCCTTACTGAGGCTATAACAGCCAGAGGAAAGTGAGCCTCTTGTATCTGGAAGAAGTTTTGGTCTGAGGAAACAGTACAAATCTGACAGGGAAGTGTGCTGATGTGTGTAGGCAATAGTGTCCTTGGGTAGAATGAGGGAGAAGGGAGATGAGAGAGGCAACAGGGATTGAGGTCTTGCGAGATCTTTATGGCTATTGTGATGATGCTGACTTTCTCTTTTTGTGAGATCTGGGCCTTGAATGGAGCAGAATATGTGATCTGACTTGTATTTTAACTGGGTCACTCAGGGTGCTGTGTTGGGAACAGACTGACAGGGCAAGAGGGAAGCATTTAGGAGGTGATTGCAATACTCAGCAAGAGGTGATGGGTTGGGATGGCAGTTTTGGAGGTATTAAGTAATTGAACTCTGGATCCCTTATGCAATTGACAAGATTCGCTGATGAATTGTATGTAGAATGTGAAAGAATCAGAGGTGGTCAGGGTCTTAGGTCAGAAGGAACAATGGAGTTACCATTGACTGAGATGGGTGACTTTGACGGGGGAAATGGGAAGGTCAGGTATAAGTAGGGTAAGCTTGAGGGGCCATTGGCCATCCTGGTGGCAGTATCAAGTGTGTAGTTGATCCTGTGAGTCTGAATTGAGAAGATAAACTGGGCAGCTTTGAGTATCTAGATGGTAATTAAAGCTTGCCTGTGCTGTATTGCAGTCCTGGTGTCTTGCTGGCAGGTTTTGAAAGTGGTAGCCCATATAGGAATCTTGTTCTTGCTGTGCCCTCTTCTGGCTAGAATGGGAAATTTTATAACCACGTCTGTAGTTACTTCAGTACTGAGGAGGTCTGCTTTTGAACATATCTAGAGACACCCTCAGCACTGTTCTGTTATTTTTCAGGTAATTTAGTCTTTGGTGCTTATGCCTTTATTATAGACTAGAGGACATGCATCTCCCTGGCTTAGTTTTCAAGTAATCCTAAACTTGAGAGCTCTAGTAGTTCCTTGCGTACAGAGGACAGCATGAGGAAGTGGACTGTGCTGATTTCACTTCATCCTGTTAGAACACCTGCTGGCACCTCATGATATTTCAGAATCAGGGTACAGTGGCGATGAGTCCAAAGATTGGTATCCCTAGAATTCCTGAACTAATTAGCAGCTGAGTATTAGTGAATTTCTCATAAAAGCAAGGTTACACGCATTTACTGAAGTATGAAACTACACAGTGTGAAAGATACAGCATAAATATGCATTTATGGGAATTTCTGCATGGGTTGGAATTGGTGGTTTTTGTTTTCCTAAACTTTTTTTTTTAAGGTCATGAAATTGTGTTAGCAAAAGAACGTAAAAGAATTGAAGTTATCTATAATTCTATAATTATTAATGGCTTGTCCTTTTTCCTTCATTGTGATTGTGTGTACATTATGTGTGTATGGGGGAAACTTCTGATCTTTCATGGCTTACAGAGTCAGCCAGGAGATTTGACATGCATTTTAGAAATTAGCGTACTCAGGTTTTTAAATACCCTAGATTTGGAGTATCCTCAGCTTTTAGGAGCCATTTTATCCCTTTTATAGTCCCTATTATTGCTATGGTTTAATGTAACAACAGATTATTATCAATGTGGCTCTCTATGCTACTGGAATTTTCCTGCTCTAGATTATCCAAATCCAGTATGGTACACCTGTGTGACATGAAAGATGCAGCTTACAGTTTGCATATGTGTTCAGAAAAACCAGCTGATGAGATTTATTGTGTTTTTCTTTCAGAATATTTTTATAAATGCTAATAATGATAGGCTTATTCTGTTGTGCTTAGTCATTTATTTTCATATTTCCCATGGATTTCAAACCCCTGTAAGGGGAGAGTTGGAGCTTACTCTTCGCTGAGTTCATAACAAGTGTTCAGTGAATGTTAAATGAACAGATTTCACTATTAACTATAGATGTTTTCTGGATTCTAATGCATCATATAATCAAAATATCTGAAATATTTAAAATTTGAAAGAAAAAATACTTTCTATGAAAACTAAATGACATTTAAAAACTTGAGTATTTAAAAACTTGAGTATTTAAAAACTTGATCATGTCCTTTAAGATTGCCCGGCCCCCCTATCTATACAGGCATCTCTTTTTTCCTTTCTTTTAAAAAAATAATACCTCTCTCCACCAAAGTCCTCTTACCCCTCCCTCATCCCTTTCCCTTAACAAACTCAAGTGACCAAAAACCCAGGTGTGATCAGAAAGTCCCACCAGAAAATCCTACCAGTCACATCAGCCCCCACTTTAACTGACCAAAGGGGAAAAAACATAAAATAGCCAGACATTCCCCTGTGAGCTCAATTTCCCATTTCTGGCTGATGCAGGTCTCACCCCTTAAGGGCTTTTTTTTCTCCAATAAAGAGCTTGCTTCTTTGCTAACCTTTGGCCTTCCTCTTTGTCTTAAGTGCTGTATCTTAACAACTTTCTCTTTTTCTTTATAAACTTAACTGTGGTAATTGATGGATGGATGATAAAAACCTGCATATGACCTACTTAAAAGGGGTTAAGTGAAACTCAGAATTTCATCACTAATTTTACTTAAGTCACTTTTAAATATATTATGTAATTCCCATATATTTTAAATAGTTAATTCCCATCCTCTTACATGCATCTGGTTATGCTGACCAGCCCAGCCACTTGGTTAGTAAATTTTTTACATTGAAGTTAACTGTCTTAGGATTAGACAGACTGCATTTGGCCTGTGGGTAACTGTTCAAGTTTCAAGAGTCATAAGATTCTAAAACAATTTTCAGAACAAAGCTAATTTAATTTTTTTTTTTTTTTGTAACTATACTTTTTAGGAGAGTGGAGACAAAACAAAATTAAAGTGGAAGATCCTGAGCTGACTCCAGAGATTTTGAGCAGTAATTTTTATATGGTAGTTTTATAGTGGCCATAATTTTCACAATTTCTTGTGCTAAAACTATGTCTATAAATGTTTTTTAAAACATTACTCTTTTTTGGTAATTTTGTGGTAACCATATTTTCTTAGGTTTAAGGTGTAATCCTAAAGAATCATCAGCCCAAGGGAACAAGTATTACTGCTATACAGAGCCCCATCTGTAGTAAGGTTGTATTGATGACCAAGGTACTGGGCATGGCCGCAGTTCTGAGCCCTAGGCCTCCACAGGAACAGGGACCTGTGATTGTGAAAGTCGAGGATAAAGGGAAGTGCCATCCTAGCCTGGAGATGTTCCGTCAGCGCTTCAGGCAGTTTGGGTACAATGACACCCCTGGACCCCGGGAGGCCTTGAGCCAGCTCCGGGTGCTCTGCTGTGAGTGGCTGAGACCTGAGATCCACACCAAGGAGCAGATCCTGGAACTTTTGGTGCTGGAGCAGTTTCTCAGCATCCTGCCCCAGGAGTTGAAGGCTTGGGTGCAAGAGCACTGCCCAGAGAGTGCTGAAGAGGCTGTCTCTCTCCTGGAAGATCTGGAGCAAGAGCTGGATGAGCCAGAGCATCAGGTAGGTTGGGAGGCTGTGGTTTATGTGACTGGGAGGACTGCAGTCCAGGCAGGAGTGGGTTTGTCCATACAAGAACAGCTGGGTAGAAGTTTCTACTGAATGAGACCAGGCGTCCTCCCATTTTTCTTCTATTTAATACTTAAGCCTTTAGAATTAATGGGATGAATTTTTTCTTTTTTCTAGAGATTTTATGCAACCCTCCTGAGATTTCCTTTTATTCTAGTCCTTAAACAGACTGCATAAACCAGGCCCTTCCTAATTGTCTCCAGGTCTCACCTCCAAACAAACAGAAGCCAGTATGGGAGGACATGTCATCTTCAATAACAGCAAAAGAATCCCCAAGTAACATCGAGACAGAGTCTATAGACCCCACTCACAAATATGAATCTTGGGGGCCCCTGTACATCCAAGAGACTGGTGAAGAACAGGATTTCACTGCAGAGCTGAGAAAGATTCAAGGTAGGAACCCTCTCTCAGATTCTCCACTCAGTGCACCAGGCCTTTCTGGTTGAAAAAACAAAACAATTCTAATAGTCATTCCTACTTGGAAGAGATCCCTGAGGTTGATCCCTGGACTGATCTAACTAACATAGAGTTCCCTCCTCTCTTCAAGTGCATTTCGGTCAGAATCAGACGACACACTCTTAAAGGGTCACTTAAAGTGAGTTTAATAAAGGGACTATTTACAGCGGTGTGGACAGGTTGAATGAAACAAGAAGAGAGGGTGCCTGTTTATTTGTTAGGTTTAGTGATTCTGTTAGAGTCAGCTTTGATACAGAAGTTGTCCCTGGTGAATTCTTTTTCACCTTCTACCTCATTAAGCTATTTTAAAACTAACTTTTGTAAAATTATCTATTCCCTACATTGTTTATGGCAACTTGAAGTAAAGTCTACATGTAGCCAAGTGGTGGCTCATCATAGAGAATGAATGGGATTTTTGCTACTACGGCTGCAGACAACTAGTGGGACTGGAAGCAACTGAGCATTAACCCTGGCAAAGGAAATGGATGAAGACAGAGAGACAGAGGATGAGGGAAAAGGTCCTGGAGGGAATTGCCATGTGAATGAAGCTGCTGTACTTTTTAGAGGATGATGGCTCTTTGAAGTGGGATCCCGTTCCAGAATGAATTTCTTATTCCCCTTTTCAGTATAGGTGGATGCTTAGATGGACTTCTAAGAAGTAACTGCTTAGTGAAGAGTTATGAGACATCATAATGTGTGTTAAAAGGATGAGTTAGATCCTCATTGGAATTATAGTGCTTTCATTCACATGAATTAGGGAATTAGAATAAATGGACTGAATGTTTTCTTTTATTGCTTTTATATTTAGCAATATATTCTGTGAGAATACAGTTTTGTGAACTTAACAGTAGTCTCTTTTCCTTTAGTTACCTTTTTATTCCTTTTTTAAAAAAAATTTTTTTTACCTTTTTATTCCTTAATCAACTTTAACTCTTCAGTACTTTTCTTGTTCCTTTGCTTGTTCCTTTCTGTTTAAGCATCTTCCATCTCCTTTGCTGCTGCCCCAATATATTTGGCTTTACCTTATTTCCCTGGCAGGAAAGCCATGCACTCATCTTACTATAGCTGCTTCCACTCGGGGCTTGTGTGAAAGTGATATTATAGGCTGGGTTTGTTGATGACTTACCTGTATCCGTGTTCTGCCTGTGACTCGTCAGGGAGCAGTAGTGGGTATCCTTCTGAACCATCAACATGACCTGATGATTTTATTGCCCCTTTAACAGTTTCTTTTCAGCAGGAAATAACTCACATGTCCTTATTCTACTTACTGTTTCAGATTGTAAATCGAACACCCAGAATGAGGAGTCAGCAGATATGCAGGAGAGTTCTGGAGAATCTTGTACAGAAGGATTCCAAAGAGATTTTGTTCCCATGATAATTGCCAGTAACTGTGAGGCCAGGTTAGAAAGGCAGTGGGTAAATCTTGAAAAGGAAAGAGGAACAAAAACCTCTCTTCAAGACACAGGTTCCAAGAAAGGTAGAGAATTAATTTCTACTAAACCAACCCCAGGAGAGAGACGTTACATCTGTGCTGAGTGTGGAAAAGCCTTTAGTAATAGTTCAAATCTTACTAAACACCGGAGAACACACACTGGGGAGAAACCTTATGTGTGCACCAAATGTGGGAAGGCTTTCAGCCATAGCTCAAACCTTACCCTTCACTACAGAACACATTTAGTGGACCGACCGTATGATTGTAAGTGTGGAAAAGCTTTCGGTCAGAGCTCGGACCTCCTTAAACATCAGCGAATGCACACTGAGGAGGCACCATATCAGTGTAAAGATTGTGGGAAAGCTTTCAGTGGCAAAGGTAGCCTCATCCGACACTATCGAATACACACTGGGGAGAAACCTTATCAGTGCAATGAATGTGGGAAGAGCTTTAGTCAGCATGCAGGTCTTAGTTCTCATCAGAGACTTCACACTGGGGAGAAGCCATATAAATGTAAGGAATGTGGGAAAGCCTTCAACCACAGCTCCAATTTTAATAAACATCATAGAATCCATACTGGCGAGAAGCCCTATTGGTGTGATACTTGTGGGAAGACTTTCTGTAGTAAGTCAAATCTTTCCAAGCATCAGAGAATCCACACTGTAGAGGGAGAGGTGTTTTAACTCTCATATTTGCATCCTCTGTTTTGGTTTTTTAAATTTTAGAACATGGATGCTAGGGAGAAGCCCAGTAATTGTGATATAAACTCTGGTGGTAGATTTTGTTACACTGACATCAAGGATGTCTGAGGAATGAGAGCTCTGTTGGTGGCAGCACAGTACGAGGGAGATCCTGAAGTTCCTGATGGGTCTGTGAATTCCTCGCCTTCTAGCTGAGGCAGGGTGCCCTTACCACACTTCCGGTCCCATAAATCATGCCGGCATTGCCTTTTGTATAGTGTACCCAGTATAATTAAGGAAGAAACTTTAAAACTGTTTAACTCTTTTAACATATATTCAAGCAGTATGATTTGTAAAGAATTGAGCCATGTTGAGCACGATTTAACCTAACTCAAAATAAACTTATGACATCTTAGAATGCCTCAGAACTATTATTATGTTGGTTATTGAACACTAGGCTAGCAAAAGAAAACTATTCTGACCGGTTTACCTTTTGGAAAATAGGGACTTGGGGTAAACAGAACTTTTAGTACTTGTGAACATATATATTAAGAAATTAAGCTAAAATGTGTACAGTAGCTGCATCTAGGTCTACATTGTGTTTTTCCCTCTTACATACTGAACAGTTTTCCTACCACTGGAAACATTTTGTCAGCCTGATTGATTTGGGTTGTATATATATCTCTGCTAAAGTCTGAAAATCTGATTTTAAAAGTTGCTTCCTCCTAAACTCCAGAAGTCAGTAGTACGGAAATCCCTCTTACCTTTTCCATCTGACTGCAGTCCCTGACACCTGCTCCTCTCTATCTGATGTTTCATGACCAGTAGGTCCTCCTGTTTCCTAAAAACCCAACTGGTTTACTCCATTGTCCTTTTACTTTTCTTCAAATTATGACTTTTTTTATAAAAACCTCAGATTAGTAACCAAGGTAGCCTTTTTGTTGCTGCTATAGCCGTAGTTGATAGGCAGACAGATCTGACCTGCCAGGATTTGGAACATCAAGATGTTGTATCTATACCAGTTCTGGTCCCTGAGACTGACCTGTATGTTGTCTAGGGATCAGATTAAACTGCAGATAATAAGTCTTCATGTGCCAGCCAGTTGGATTAGAGAGGGGCTTGTTACTGGTAAAGAATCAGTTGTTTTGAACTCTGAAATATTCTTACCCAAGTAGCTTCCCAGCCATCTGAATATTCTGTCGTGAGCACCTCCGATATTTTATGTGAACACTAACCATGGCACACACCCCCTGAGAATTTATTAAGTGGGCAGTAACTGATTATCTTTATGTGCTGGCCCTGCTGGAGCTGTTCCAGATGAGGAAAATGAAGAACTCTGTTTAGCCCAAGGCCTGCATCTCTTTCTACTTTGGTGAGAAGTGTGTGGGCCCAGTCTGTATTGCCTCTCAGCTTCCTAGGCAGTGGGCATTTCTGATGGATGTTGATTTAAGATGCAAAGATCTCTACATTTTTTCCCACTCCCAAAGGTCCATCGTCAACTGAAATCATCCTTAGATCTTACCTCCACACTATCATCAGCCTTCTCTGCAGGCCATTTGTCTAGGCAAGCTGCTGCCACGGCCCAAGAGGCTATGAAATCCTTGTCACTTCTCACTCCATGCAGAACTGGTACCAGGTAGACTGCTTGCAGCTCTGCTCACCAATTTCCCCTCACACTGGCCTGCAGGACCACTCTTTAGTAAAGCCACAGGATTGTATTTGTTTTCTGTGATTGTGATAACACAAAGTGAAAACACAACTTATAGATTCAAATTCCAACATACCACCCATCTAAGATCAAGGTAGTAGCCCAGTTGTGTTCCATAGTGAAGCTCTTCGAATCTGATCCCGTCTTTTCCAGCCTCCAGAGGCTGTCTTGACACTACCCTAATAATATTCAAGTTACAGAACTCATTGTAATAAGCTGAAGAATGCCTCTTTACCTGTGCCTCATTTCAGACTTAACAAATGTGGCTTATGGTAATTAATATGCCACATCATGCAGGGTGGCTGTCACTTCACTTATACCAGGCTCCCTCTTACCATCTGACCAGTGATGACCTTTTCTGGAATGCCATCCAGGAAGTTCAATTCCTAGGGTCACTCATTTGGATTTTCCCTAAAACGGCCTACAACAAGGATTTGGGGCCAGAAAGCTTGTGCAGGAGGTGACGCCCAGGAGAACTGAATAGTAGTTGTAACCGACCTGACATGATTTAATAACTCCTGTTTCAGAAGGTGGAAGAAACCAAGCTTAGCTCCTCAGGCAGTCAGTCCTCAGTCATTTGGGGCTGGTCTGAGTTCATGCAACGCTTTACAAAAGCCTGGTCATTCCTGACTGCTGAATTTCATTTATTTGAAATTTCTCATCATGATGAAGACTCTAGTAGTAACTGGTAGAACGAAGTGTCCAGTAGCTAATCCACTTGGACATGTTTATCCCATGGGAAAACAACGGAATCGATCCAGTAGTGTTTGCTCCTCCTCAGCTCCCGGCTCTTCCCCTTCCTTTCAGCCCCGCCTCTCCCAGGCCTCTCCCTGCTAAAAGCACGGGAACCATCCAGTTGACAAAACCTCAAAGCTCCAGAGGGACGGAAAGTCGGGGGGGGGGGGGGGGGGGGGGGGGGGG